>OLKM01004035.1:0-26304 GCA_900291075.1 Melanogrammus aeglefinus | reverse complement strand
ATGGTGCAAAAATGCTTTCGAGCGCGAAAAGAACACGTTTGAACCAATTTTTGTTGCCTAAAATGAATAAAAAATCCACTGTCCAAGAATGTGGAGAGTGCATTAACATTGGGAGATTGTAACGCGTTTGCATTGATAAGAAATATCAACATTTCTTGTTTTATGGTGCATAACCTTCAATGAAAGAAACCTTTTGACAGAAGTATTTTCTCTCAAAATGAAACACCTTCCACTCAAGGGTGATTAGGGCATATAGAGAGGACATTTTTGGGAGATAGTAACATCTTTGCCATGACAATAACGGGAAGATAAATTTCTTGTTTTAGTTGCAAATGCTTCAGAGAGCGAAAAAACACCGTTTGACCCAAGTATTTGTTGCCTCAGAAAAAATAATAAACCACCAATGGTGAACATGCATATAGACGATTGGGGAGATAGAATTTTCAGGAATGACAGAAATAGCAACCACTCTGTTTAGGGTGCAAAACTTTCCAGACGCGATCAAGAACAACCTTATGGGGGGACAAATATTGTTTGCCATAACGAAGTACATGCCACTGTCCAAAGTGATGAGTGGCAATATACGACTGAGTGGAGATTAGTTAACCGCGCTATGTCAGAGAGACGAAACAAACTCTTGTTTTATGTGACATTAATCCTTTCAGAGTGAAAGTAAACCTTTCGTTGACAAATTTTTTTTGCCAAAGATACATCCAGCTCCATGGGGAGAGTGGCATTAATAATGGGAGATTAGTAACGCTTGCACTTGATAATAACAGAAATATCAACATTCTGTTTTTGTGTGCAAACGCTTCCTCAGCCCCCGAAAGAAACCCACTCACAAACTCGTTGCTGCGCAAATGATAACATCCACTCACACTGCCGGACGAGTCAGCATTATAACCAATTCTGACATTCAGTAAGCACGTTGCGCGAGGAACTCTAACGAACTAGCTCACCTCTCTGCTTTATGTCAAAACGCCTTTCCCCTCACCACGCGAAGAACACACCTTTCCACACAATCTCGTCTGCTCAACACCACTCCGCACACATTCCATCCAAACTGGCGGACCAGCTGCCATCATAACTCATCCTCGTGAGATTTGTAGACCGTGCGTGCATTGATAAACAAAAATCATCCCAGAGCATCTTGTTTTATTGCCGCATACAAGCCTAGAGAAAGAAACACCCGTGCAAAGTGTTTTTTGGCAAAATTGAATACGATCCACTGTCCCAAATCGGGAGAGGGCATTAGACGGGAATGGGTTGAGATTAGTAACCGCGTTGCATGAAATAAAGAATAGAACATCTTGTCTTTCTAATGTGCCAAACGCTTTCAGAGCGAAAGAACACCTTTGACAAATGGATGTGGTCTGCCTCACCAAGGAATAATTCACTTCCAAATGGGGAGAGGCATAAGCACCTATTGGCTGAGATAGTACCCGTGCGCTTCGCATATAATAACAGAAAACAACCTTTCCTGTTTTTATGTTGCAAAACACTTTCAGAGCGAACCGAACCAAAACCTTAACCGTGACCAAATTTTAGTTTATTGCTCAAGAGCAACAAATTCACTTCCAAATGTGGAGAGTAGATAAAACTTAATAGTATATTTAGCGCATTTGCCATTGATCATTCCAACCAGAAATATCAACATTCTTGTTTAGCTGCAAAACGCTTCTAGAGGAACAGAACAACCTTCTTGACAAGATGTTTGTTTTTTGCCAAGAACAAATTCCCTTCCCAATGGTGAGAGTCATAACACCAGTGGAAGATTATACAGTCGTAGAATGAAATTAACGGAAATATCACATTCTGTTATGTGCAAAACGCTTTCCAGAGCGAAACGAACACCTTCGACAAATCTTTGTATTTGTCAAAATGATACATTCCAACTTCCAACGGCACGAGTGGCATGATAATATTGTAGAGATTAGTAACGCCGTGGCATAATAATAGGGAATAGTCACCTTTGCGGTTTCAGGTGGTCAAGAACACTTCAGAGCAGAACGAGTAAACACTTTATCGACAAAGTGTTGTTTATATCTTGCTCAAAAGAATACATGCCATTCCAAATGGGGTGGAGGATAAAACATTGGGGAGAATTGTACAGAGCGTGCCATTGATATCAACAAAATATCAACAATTCTTAGTTTTTATGGAAAAACGCTTTTCAGAGGCGAAAGAACACCTTTTAAAATGCTGTTTATTTGCTCAAGTATAAAGTTGCCGAACCTTCACAAGGAGGAGAGTGCATAGTTAACTATTTGGGAATTAGTAGTCGCGTTCATGATAATACTACAGAAAATCACATTTCATGTTGTAATGGTTACAAAACGCTTTCAGATGAAAGAGACACTTTTGACAAATGTGTTTTTTTGCTTAAAATGAATACAACTTCCCACTTGCTCAACTGTGAGAGTGGCAATTCATAACCTAGTGGTGAGATTAGTAACCGCGTTTGCTGGAATAACAGGAAAATAACATTCTAGTTTTTGGAAGTGCATCAATTAATTCAGGATGAGATTTGTAGCGCATCTGCATGATATAACAGACAAGAAACATCTTGTTGTGTAGGTGAACGCTCAGAGCGCACGCAACACCTCTTAGCAGAATCGCCGTATTTGCTCAAAAGAATAACATCACCCCCCTCAAAGGCAGCCACGCGAGTTCACCATAGCTAACATCCCTTTGGGGAGATTTAGTAACACGTTCGCACCCGCACAATCTCACCGGAAAACTCAACATCTCGGTTCTTTTAGGCTACAAAACGTGCTCTTCAGAGCGAAATGAACACCGTTTTCGACCAATTTTTTTTTGCCTCACAATTAAATAGCACTCCACTCCAAATGGGAAGTGGCAACCATTTGGGAGATAGTAACACTTTTGGCAGTTGAAAGAACGGGCAAATATCAAATTTCTTGTTTAGTCGTGTGCGAAAACTCTTTAAGAGCGAAAAAACCACGCGTTTGGACCAATGTTGTTTTCGTTTTGCTCCCAAATTGAATATCAACTTTCCAAAGGTGACAGTGGCATTATAAGCGCACTTTGGAGATTATAACACCACTGTTGCGATGAAATTAACAGAAATACTGGAACACTTCTTGTTTATTGTGCAAAATCTTTTCAGAGCGAAGAAACTTTACCGACAACATGTTTTTGTTTGCTCAAAAGAATACATTCCACTTCCAAATGGGAGATCGGCATATAACTATCTGTGAAAGATAGTGAACGCTTTGCATTGATAATAGCAAAATCATGCACACTATCTGTGTTTCTATGATGGTATAGTTCTTTCAGAGTGAAAAGATGAACACTCTTTTTGACAAATTGTTTTGTTTTTGCTCAAAATGAAGACATCCACTTCAAATGGAGAGTGGGCATTATACATGGTGAGATGAGTGAAGCAGGCGTGCATTGAAACACAAGAAATATAAACATTTCTTGTTTTTTTGTGTGCAAAAAGCTTTTCAGCAGCGAAGAAACACTTTTACAAATGATAGTTTTTGCTCACAAAAAGGCTAAATTCCAACTCAAATGGTCGGGAGTGGCATCACAAACCATGATGTGGAGATTCAATAAACTTTGCATGAAATTACATCGGAAAATCTAGCATTTCTGTTTTAGGTGTGCAAAACGCTTTTAGAGCGAAAGAACACCTTTTGACAATGCTTTCTTGCTTCAAAATGAATACATTCCCAGCTCCAACCATGGTTGAGAGTGGCATGTAAACTATTTGTGAGATGTAAACAGCGTTCATGATATATAAAGAAAACAACATGTTCTTGTTTTAATGTGTTCATCAAGGCTTTTCCAGAGTGAAGAACACTTTGGACAAAGTTTGTTTTTTTTGCTCCAAATGAATACATCCACTTCCAATGGTGGAGATGGGCATCATTATAATTGTGAGATTAGCACCGCGCTTGCATTGATAAAATAGCAAATGAGTCAACAATTCTTGTTTAATGTGTAACGCTTTTCAAGCGAAAGAAACACCTTTTTTGACAATGTTGGTTTGGCCAAAAAATGAAGAAATCACTTCCAACATGGTGAGGGGCATTATAACTATTGGTGAGATATAACGCGGCAGGCATTAATATAGAACAGAAATATCAACTTTCTTGCTTTTATGTGTGCAAAACAACTTCAGAGCTGACGAACACTTACCTTGACAAAATTGTAGTTTTTTTTGCTCAAAAAATAAAGTCGCCTCCAAATGGTGAGATGCACCTATACACTATTGGTGAGATTTGTAGGCATTTCATTTGATAAGAACAGAAGAGTATAACTCTTCTGTTTTAATGTGTCAAAACGCTGTCAGAGTGAAAGAACAACCTTTTCTGACAAATGTTTGTTTTTTGCTCAAATGAACAACTTCCACTTCCTCGAATGTGGAGAGTAGCATTTAACCATCTTTGGGAATTAGTAACAGTTAGCATTGAATAACAGGAAATAGTACAAACATTGTATTATTCAAATGCTTTCAGAGCGAAAAACACCGTGTGACCAATGTTGTTTTTTGCTCAAAATGAATAATTCACTTCCAAATGGTCGGGAGTGGATTAAAAATATTGGGAGATTCATAACGGCTTGCATATAATAACACAACTTATCCTGTTCTGTTATAGTTGCAAATATGCATTTCAGAGCGTACGAACACCGTTATGACCAATGGTGTTTTTTGCTTTTGGGCTCAAAACTGAATAAATTCCACTCCAAATGGTGGGGAGTGCATTATAACCATGCTTGGTGAGAAATATCTTCTGCATTGCAAATAAACAGAAATATCAACCTTTTCATGTTTTTATGTGTGCAAAATACTTTAATTCAGAGCGTTAGAAACCTTTACGTGACCAAGTGTTCTTGATTTTCTGGCTCAATAATGAATAAATCCACTTCCAAAATGGTGAGAAGTGAGTGCCATCTAATAAACCGATCATATGGGAGATTAGTGAATCAACGCTTGCATTGAAAATTATACGAGAATACCAACATGTTCCTTGTTTTTATTGTGTGCGCAAAAATGCGTTTTCAGAGCCGTTAGGAAGAACACCGTATTTGACGTCAGTGACGGTTTTTTTTTGGCTCAAAAATGAATAAATCCCACTTCCAATGGTGAGAGTGGCATTTTATAAGACCATTTTGGTGAAGATTAGTTAACTACGTTTGCCATTGAAAATTAACAGAAATATCAACATTTTCTTGTTTTTACTGTGTGCACAATGCTTTTACAGAGCGTTAAAGAACACCGTTTTTGACCAATGGGTGTGTGTTTTGTTTTGCTCAAAATGAATACATTCCACTTCCAAATAGGTGGGGAGTGGCATTATAACATTTGGAGATTAGTAACAACGTTTGCATTGAAAATTAACAGAAATACTCACATATGTCTTGTTTTTATCGTGTAGTCAAATATGCTTTTTCAGTGAGACGATTAGAACCGTTTATGACAACACCGTTTTGGGAAAATGTTTTTTTTTTTTTGCGCTCAAATGAATTAAATTCCACTTCCAAATGGTGGGAGGTGGCATTATAGATACCACTATTTGGGAGATTAGTTACACGTTTGCATTGAAATTAACAGAATATATCAACTTTCTTGTTTTTATGTGTGCAAAATTGCTTTCAGAGCGTTAGAACACTCGTTTTGACCAATGTTTTTTTTTTTTGGCTCCAAAAATGAATAAATTCCACCTCATTCCACTAATGGTGGGGAGTGGCATTATACCATTTTGGGAGATTAGTAACACGTTTTGCATTGAAATTAAACAGAATATCAACATTTTCTTTGTTTTAATGTGTGCAAAAATGCTTTTTCAGAGCGTTAGAACACCGTTTGACCAAAGTCATCGTTTTTTATTTTGCTCTCAAAAGGAATAAAATTCACTTCCAAATGGTGCGGGAGTGGCATTATTATAACCATTTTGGGAAGAATTAGTAACACGTAGTTGCATTGAAATTAACAGAAATATCAACATTTCTTGTTTTTATGTGTGCAAAATGCTTTTTCAGAGCGTTAGAAAACACCGTTTTTGAACAATGTTTTTTTTTGCTCAAAATGAATACAATTCCACTCACTCCAAATGGTGGGGAGTGGCATTATACACCATTTTGGAGATTAGTAACACGTTTGCAATTGAAAATTAACAGAAATATCCAACATTCTCCTTGTTTTTTAATGTGTGCAAGAATGCTTTTCAGAGCGTTAGAGACACACTCCGGATAATTGGACTCACTGTTTTTTTTTTTGCTCACAATGAATAAATTCCACT
The DNA here is from genome assembly GCA_900291075.1 of Melanogrammus aeglefinus. Lineage (NCBI taxonomy): Eukaryota > Metazoa > Chordata > Actinopteri > Gadiformes > Gadidae > Melanogrammus > Melanogrammus aeglefinus. The sequence continues at coordinate 20,032 of OLKM01004035.1, read as the reverse complement.
TCCAAATGGTGGTGAGATGGACTTATTATAACCATTTTGGGAGATTAGTAACACGTATTTGCATTGAATTTCAGAAATATCCAACATTTCTTGTTTTTTTATGTGTGTGCAAAATGCTTTTCAGAGCGTTAGAACACCGTTTTGACCAATGTTTTTTTTTTTGCTCAAAATGAATAAATTCCACTTCCAAATGGTGGAAGTGGAGTGGCATTATAACCATTTTGGGAGATTAGTAACACGTTTGCATTGAAATTAACAGAAATATCAACATTTCTTGTTTTTATGTGTGCAAAATGCTTTTCAGAGCGTTAGAACACCGTTTTGACCATTTTTTTTTTTTTTGCTCAAAATGAATAAATTCCACTTCCAAATGGTGGGGAGTGGCATTATAACCATTTTGGGAGATTAGTAACACGTTTGCATTGAATTAACAGAAATATCAACCTTTTCTTTGTTTTTATGTGTGCAAAATGCTTTTTCAGAGCGTTAGAACACCGCCGTTTTGACCAATGTTTTTTTTTTTGCTCAAAAATGAATAAATTCCACTTCCAAATGGTGGGGAGTGGCATATAACCAATTTTGGGAAGATTAAGTAACACGTTTGGCATTGAAATTAAAAGAAATATATCAACACTTTTCTTGTTTTTTATGTGTGCAAAATGCTTTTCAGAGCGTTAGAACACCGTTTTGACCAATGTTTTTTTTTTGCTCCAAAATGAATAAATTCCACTTCCAATGGTGGGAGTGCATGGCATATACCTATTTATTGGGAGATTAAGTAACACCGTTTGCAATTGAAATTTAACAGAAATATATTCACATTTCTTGTTTTATATGTGGTGCAAAATCCTTTTCAGAGCGTTAGAACACCGTTTTGACCAATGTTTGTTTTTTTTTGCTCAAAATGAATACAATTCCACTTCCAAATGGTGGGGAGTGGCATAATAACCATTTTGGGATGATTAGTAACACGTTTGCATTGAAATTAAACAGAAATATCAACATTTCTTGTTTTTATGTGTGCAAAATGCTTTTTCAGAGCGTTAGAACACCGTTTTGACCGATTTTGTTTGTTTTTTTTGCTCAAAATGAATAAATTTCCACTTCCAAATGGTGGTGGAGTGGCATTATATACCATTTTGGGGAGATTAGTAACACGTTTGCAATTGAAATTAACAGAAATTATCAAACATTTCTTGTTTTTATGTTGTGCAAAATGCTTTTCAGAGCGTTAGAACACCGTTTTGACCAATGTTTTTTTTTTTGCTCCAAAATGAATAAATTCCACTTCCAAATGGTGGGGAGTGGCATTATAACCATTTTTGGGAGTATTAGTAACACGTTTGCATTGAAATTAAACAGAAATATCAACATTTCTTGTTTTTATGTGTGCAAAATGCTTTTCAGAGCGGTTAGAACAACGCCGTTTTGACCAATGATTTTTTTTTTGTGCTCAAAATGAATAAATTCCACTTCCAAATGGTGGGGAGTGGCATTATATAACCATTTTTGGGAGATTAGTAACACGTTTTGCATTGAATATTAACAGAAATATCAACATTTCTTTGTTTTTTATGTGTGCAAAATGCTTTCAGAGCGTTTAGACAGAACACCGTTTTGGACCAATGTGTTTTTTTTTTTGCTCAAAATGAATAAATTCCACTTCCAAATTGGTGGGGAGTGGCATTATAACCATTTTTGGGAGATTAGTAACACGTTTGCATTGAAATTAACAGAAATATCCAACATTTTCTTGTTTTTTATGTGTGCAAAATGCTTTTCAGAGCGTTAGAACACCGTTTTGACCAAATTATGTTTTTTTTTTTGCTCAAAATGAATAAATTCCACTTCCAAATGGTGGAGTGAGTGGCATTTATTAACCATTTTGGGAGGATTAGTAACACGTTTGCATTGAAATTAACAGAAATACTCAACATTTTCTTGTTTTTTATGTGTGCAACAATGCTTTTCAGAGCGTTAGAAACACCGTTTTGAACCAATTGTTTTTTTTTTTTTTGCTCACAAACTGAATAAATTCCACCTTCCAAATGGTGGTGGAGAGTGGCATTGTTATTAACACATTTTGGGAGATTAGTACACAGTTTGCCATTGAAAATTAAACAGAAATATCCAACATTTCTTTGTTTTTTTATGTGTGCAAAAATGCTTTTCAAGAGCGTTAGAGCAGACACCGTTTTGACCAATGTTTTTTTTTTTGCTCAATAATGAATAAAATTCCCACTTCCAAAGTGTGGGTGGGTGGAGTGGCATTTATAACCATTTTGGGGAGATTAGTAACACGTTTGCATTGAAATTAACAGAAATACTCAAACATTTCTTGTTTTTTTATGTGTGCAAAAATGCTTTTCAGAGCGTTAAGAAACACCGTTTTGACCCATTGTTTTTTTTTTTTTGCTCAAAAATGAATAAAATTCCACTTCCAAAATGGTGGGGAAGTGGCATTATAACCATTTTGGGAGATTAGTAACACGTTTGCATTGAAATTAACAGAAATATCAACATTTTCTTGTTTTTATGTGTGCAAAATGCTTTTTCAGAGCGTTTAGAACACCGTTTTGACCAATGTTTTTTTTTTTTTGCTCTCAAAATGAATAAATTCCACTTCCAAATGGTGGGGAGTGGCATTATAACCATTTTGGGAGATTAGTAACACGTTTGCATTGAAATTAACAGAAATATCAACATTTCTTGTTTTTATGTGTGCAAAATGCTTTTCAGAGCGTTAGAACACCGTTTTGACCAATGTTTTTTTTTTGCTCAAAATGAATAAATTCCACTTCCAAATGGTGGGGAGTGGCATTATAACCATTTTGGGAGATTAGTAACACGTTTGCATTGAAATTAACAGAAATATCAACATTTCTTGTTTTTATGTGTGCAAAATGCTTTTCAGAGCGTTAGAACACACAAACTCTTGATAGACCCAATGTTTGTTTTTTTTTGCTCAAAATGAATAAATTCCACTTCCAAATGGTGGGGAAGTGGCATCTATATACACCATTTTGGGAGATATAAGTAACACGTTTGCATTTGAAATTAACAGAAATATCACACTTTTGTTGTTTTATATGTGTGCAAAATGCTTTTTCAGAGCGTTTAGAAACAGCCAGTTTTTGACCAATGTTTTTTTTTTTTTGCTCAAAAATGAATTAAATTCCACTTCCCAAATGGTGGGGGAGTGGCATTATAACCATGTTTGGGAGAATTAGTAACACGTTTGCATTGAAAATTAACAGAAATATCATCAACATTTCTTGTTTTTTTTTATGTGTGCACAAATGCTTTTCAGAGCGTTTAGAACACACCCGTTTTGAGACACTGATGTTTTTTTTTGTTGCTCACAAAATGAATTAATTCCACTTCCAAATGGTGGGGAGTGGCAATTATATACACCATTTTGGGGAGATTAGTAGACACGTTTGCATGTGAAATTAACAGGAAATATCAACATTTCTTGTTTTTATGTGTGCAAAATGCTTTTCAGAAGCGTTAGAACAACCGTTTTTGACCAATGTTTTTTTTTTTGCTCAAAATGAAATAAATTCCACTTCCAAATGGTGGGGAGTGGCATTAATAACCATTTTTGGGAGATTAGTAAACACGTTTGCATTGAAATTAACAGAGAAATATCAACATTTCTTGTTTTTTATGTGTGCAAAATGCTTTTTCAAGAGCGCATTAGAACAACCCGTCTTTTGACCAATGTTTTTTTTTTTTGCTCAAAAGATGAATAAATTCCACTTCTACAACATGGTGGGGGAGTGGCATTATATACCATTTTTGGGGAGATTAGTAACACGTTTGCACATTGAAATTAACAGAAATATCAACATTTTCTTTTTTTTTATGTGTGCAAAATGCTCTTTTCAGAAGCGGTTAGAAACGAATGCGTTTTGACCCAATGTTTTTTTTTTTTGCTCAAAATGAATAAATTCCACTTTCCAAATGGTGGGGAGTGGATATTATAACCATTTTTTGGGAGATTAGTACACACGTTTTGCATTGAAATTAACAGAAATATACACATTTCTTGTTTTTATGTGTGCAAAAATGCTTTTCAGAGCGTTAGAACACCGTCTCTTTTGACCAAATGTTTCTTTTTTTTTTGCTCAAAATGAATGAATTTCCACTTTCCAAAATGGTGGGGGAGTGGCATTATATACCATTTTGGGAGATTAGTAAACACGTTTGCATTGAAAATTAACAGAAATATCAACATTTCTCTTGTTTTTTATGTGTGCAAAATGCTTTTCAGAGGCGTTAGAAACACCGTTTTGAGCCACAATGTTGTTTTTTTTTTGTTGCTCAAAATGAATAAATTGTCCACTTCCAAATGGTGGGGAGTGGCATTATAACCATTTTGGGAGATTAGTAACACGTTTGCATTGAAATTAACCAGAAATATCAACATTTCTTGTTTTTATGTGTGCCAAAATGCTTTTCAAGAGCGTTAAGAACACACGCTGTTTTGACCAAATGTTTTTTTTTTTGGCTCAAAAATGAATAAATTCCACTTCCAAATGGTGGGGAGTGGCATTTATAACCCATTTTGTGGGAGATTTAGTAACACGTTTGCCATTGAAATTAACAAGAAATATCAACCTATTTCTTGTTTTTTATGTGTGCAAAATGCTTTTCAGAGCGTTTAGAACACACCGTTTTTGACCAATGTTTTTTTTTTTGCTCAAAATGAATAAATTCCACTTCCCAAATGGTGGGGAGTGGCGCTTATTATAACCATTTTTGGGAGATTAGTAACACGTTTGCATTGAAATTACAACAGAAAATATCAACTATTTCTTGTTTTTATGTGTGCAAAAATGCTTTTCAGAGCGTTAGAAACACCGTTTTGACCACATGTTTTTTTTTTTTTGCTCAAAAATGAAATAAAATTCCACTTCCAAATGGTGGGGGAGTGGCATTATATAACCATTATTTGGGGAGATTAGTAACACGTTTGCATTGAAATTAACAGAAATATCTAACATTTCTTGTTTTTTAATGTGTGCAAAATGCTTTTCAGAGCGTTAGAGAACACCGTTTTGACCAATGTTTTTTTTTTTTGCTCAAAATGAATAAATTCCACTTCCCAAATGGTGTGGGAGTGGCATTATAACCATTTGTGGGAGTATTAAAGTAAACACGTTTGTCATTGAAATTAACAGAAATATCAACATTTCTTGTTTTTTATGTGTGCAAAATGCTTTTTCAAGAGCGTTAGAAACAGCCCGTTTTGACCAAATTGTTTTTTTTTTTGCTCACAAATGAATAAGAATTCCACTTCCTAAATGGTGGGGCAGTGGCATTATAACCATTTTGGGAGATTAGTAACAACGTTTTGGCATTGAAATTAACAGAAATATCAACTTATTCTTGTGTTTTATGTGTGTGCAAAATGCCTTGTTCAAGAGGCGTTAGAACGTGACACGATGCTTTTGACCAAGATGTTTCTTTTTTTTTGCTCAAAATGAATATAAATTCCACTTCCAAATGGTGGGGAGTGGCAATTATAACACATTCTTGGGAGATAGTTAATCACACGTTTGCATTGAAATATAACAAGAAATAATCAACATTTCTTGTTTTTTAATGTGTGCAAAAATGCTTTTCAGAGGGCGTTAGAGACCGAACCGTTTTGACCAATTTTTTTTTTTTTGCTGCAACAATATGAAATTAAATTCCACTTCCAAATGGTGGGCGGAGTGGCATTTATAACCTATTTTGGGAGATTAGTAACACGTTTGCATTGAAATTAACACAGAAATATTCAACATTTTCTTGTTTTTATGTGTGCAAAATGCTTTTTCAGAGCGTTAGAACACCCGTTTTGACCAAATGTTTTTTTTTTTGCTCAAAATGAATAATATTCCACTTCCAAATGGTGGGGAGTGGCATTAATAACCATTTTTGGGAGATTTAGTAAACACGTTTGCATTGAAATTAACAGAAATAATCAACTTTCTTGTTTTTTTATGTGTGTGCAAAATGCTTTTCAGAGCGTTAGAAACACCGTTTTTGAACCAATGTTTTTTTTTTTTGCTCCAAAATGAATAAATTCCACTTCCAAAATGGTGGGGGAGTGGCATTATATAACATTTTTGTTTGGGAGATTAGTAACACGTTTGCATTGAATTAACACAGAAATATCAAACTATTTCTTGTTTTTTATGTGTGCAAAATGCTTTTCAGAGCGTTAGAACAACCCGTTTTGACCAATGTTTTTTTTTTTTTTCTCATCAAAATGAATAAATTCCCACTTCCAAATGGTGGGGAGTGGCATTATAACCATTTTTGGGAGATTAGTAACACGTTTGCATTGAAATTAAACAGAAATATCCAACATTTCTTGTTTTTTATGTGTGCAAAATGCTTTTCAGAGCGGTTAGAACACCCGTTTTGACCAATTTTGTTTTTTTTTTGCTCAAAATGAATAAATTCCACTTCCAAATGGTGGAGAGTGGCATTATATACCATTTTGGGAGATTAGTAACACGTTTGCATTGAAATTTAACAGAAATATCAACATTTCTTGTTTTTATGTGTGCAAAATGCTTTTTCAGAGGCGTTAGAACACCGGTTTTGACCAATGTTTTTTTTTTTTGCTCAAAATGGAATTAAATTCCACTTCACAATGGATGGTGGAGAGTGGCATTATAACCATTTTGGGAGATTAGTAACACGTTTGCATTTGAAATTAAACAGAAATATTCAACATTTCTTGTTTTTATGTGTGCCAAAATGCTTTTTCAGAGCGTTAGAACACCGTTTTGACCCAATGTTTTTTTTTTTTTGCTCAAAATGAATATAAATTCCACTTCCAAATGGTGGAGGAGTGGCATTTATAACCATTTTGGGAGATTAGTAAACACGTTTGCATTGAAATTAACAGAAAATATCAAACATTTTCTTGTTTTTTATGTGTGCAAAATGCTTTTTCAGAGCGGTTAGAACACCGTTTTTGACCATTTTTTTTTTTTTTGTGCTCAAAAATGAATAAATTCCACTTCCAAATGGTGGGGAGTGGCATTATAAACCATTTTTGGGAGATTTAGTAACACGTTTGCATTGAAATTAACAGAAATATCAACATTTCTTGTTTTTATGTGTGCAAAATGCTTTTCAGAGCGTTAAGACACACCGTTTTGACCAATGTTTTTTTTTTTTTTTGCTCAAAATGAATAAATTCCACTTCCAAAATGGTGGGGGAGTGGCATTATAACCATTTTGGGAGATTAGTAACACCGTTTGCATTGAAATTTAACAGAAATATCAACATTTTCTTGTTTTTATGTGTGCAAAATGCTTTTCAGAGCGTTAGAACACCGTTTTTGACACAATGTTTTTTTTTTTTGCTCAAAATGAATAAATTCCACTTCCAAATGGTGGGGAGTGCATTATTATACCATTTTGGGAGATTAGTAACACGTTTGCATTGAAAATTAACAGAAATATCAAACATTTTCTTGTTTTTATGTGTGCAAAATGCTTTTTCAGGAGCGTTAGAACACCGTTTTTTGACCATTTTTTTTTTTTTGCTCAAAATGAATAAATTTCCACTTCCAAATGGTGGGGGAGTGGCATTATAACCATTTTTGGGAGATTAGTAACACGTTTGCATTGAAAATTAACAGAAATATCAACATTTCTTGTTTTTTATGTGTGCAAAATGCTTTTCAGAGCGTTAGAACACCGTTTTGACCAATTTTGTTTTTTTTTTTGCTCAAAATGAATAAATTCCACTTCCAAATGGTGGAGAGTGGGCATTATATAACCATTTTGGGAGATTAGTAACACGTTTGCATTGAAATTAACAGAAATATCAACATTTCTTGTTTTTTATGTGTGCAAAATGCTTTTTTCAGAGCGTTTAGAACACACCGTTTTGACCAATGTTTTTTTTTTTTGCTCCAAAAATGAATAAATTCCACTTCCAAATGGTGGAGAGTGGCATTATAACCATTTTGGGAGATTAGTAACACGTTTGCATTGAAATTAACAGAAATATCAACATTTTCTTGTTTTTATGTGTGCAAAATGCTTTTCAGAGCGTTAGAAACACCGTTTTGACCAATGTTTTTTTTTTTTGCTCAAAATGAATAAATTTCCACTTTCCAAATGGTGGGAGAGTGGCATTATAACCATTTTGGGAGATTAGTAACACGTTTGCATTGAAATTAACAGAAATATCAACATTTCTTGTTTTTATGTGTGCAAAATGCTTTTCAGAGCGTTAGAACACCGTTTTGACCAATGTTTTTTTTTTTTGCTCAAAATGAATAAATTCCACTTCCAAATGGTGGAGAGTGGCATTATAACCATTTTGGGAGATTAGTAAACACGTTTGCATTGAAATTAACAGAAAATATCAACATTTCTTGTTTTTATGTGTGTGCAAAATGCTTTTCAGAGCGTTAGAACACCGTTTTGACCAATTGTTTTTTTTTTGCTCAAAATGAATAAATTCCACTTCCAAATGGTGGAGGAGTGGCATTATAACCATTTTGGGAGATTAGTAACACGTTTGCATTGAAAATTAACAGAAATATCAACATTTCTTGTTTTTATGTGTGCAAAATGCTTTTTCAGAGCGTTAGAACACCGTTTTGACCATTGTTTTTTTTTTTGTCGCTCAAAATGAATAAATTCCACTTCCAAATGGTGGAGAGTGGCATTATAACCATTTTGGGAGATTAAGTAAACACGTTTGCATTGAAATTAACAGAAATATCAACATTTCTTGTTTTTATGTGTGCAAAATGCTTTTCAGAGCGTTAGAAACACCGTTTTGACCATTTATTTTTTTTTTTGCTCAAAATGAATGAATAAATTCCACTTCCAAAATGGTGGGGAGTGGCATTATAACCATTTTGGGAGATTAGTAACACGTTTGCATTGAAATTAACAGAAATATCAACTTTCTTGTTTTTATGTGTGCAAAATGCTTTTCAGAGCGTTAGAACACGTTTGACCTTTTTTTTTTTCAAATGAATAAATTCCACTTCCAAATGGTGGGAGTGGCATTATAACCATTTTGGGAGATTAGTAACACGTTTGCATTGAAATTAACAAAAATCAACTTTCTTGTTTTTATGTGTGCAAAATGCTTTTCAGAGCGTTAGAACACCGTTTTGACCAATGTTTTTTTTTTTGCTCAAAATGAAAATTAGACCATTTTTTTTTTTTTGCTCAAAATGAAATAAATTCCACTTCCAAATGGTGGAGAGTGGCATATATAACCATTTTGGGAGATTAGTAACACGTTTTGCATTGAAATTAACCAGAAATATATCAACATTTTCTTGTTTTTTATGTGTGCAAAATGCTTTTCAGAAGCGTTAAGAACACCGTTTTGACCATTTTTTTTTTTTTTTGCTCAAAATGAATAAATTCCACTTCCAAATGGTGGGAGAGTGGCATTATAAACCATTTTGGGAGATTAGTAACACGTTTGCATTGAAATTAACAGAAATTATCAACATTTCTTGTTTTTATGTGTGCAAAATGCTTTTCAGAGCGTTTAGAACACCGTTTTGACCAATTTTTTTTTTTTTTGCTCAAAATGAATAAATTCCACTTCCAAATGGTGGAGAGTGGCATTATAACCATTTTGGGAGATTAGTAACACGTTTGCATTTGAAATTAACAGAAATATTCAACATTTCTTGTTTTTATGTGTGCAAAATGCTTTTCAGAAGCGTTAGAACACCGTTTTGACCATTTTTTTTTTTTTTGCTCAAAATGAATAAATTCCACTTCCAAATGGTGGAGAGTGGCATTTATAACCATTTTGGGAGATTAGTAACACGTTTGCATTGAAATTAACAGAAATATCAACATTTCTTGTTTTTATGGTGTGCAAAATGCTTTTCAGAGCGTTTAGAACACCGTTTTGACCATTTTTTTTTTTTGCTCAAAATGAATAAATTCCACTTCCAAATGGTGGGAGGGCATTATAACCATTTTGGGAGATTAGTAACACGTTTGCATTGAAATTAACAGAAATATCAACTTTCTTGTTTTATGTGTGCAAAATGTTTTCAGGGTAGAACCCTTTTCTTTTTTTTTTGCTCAAATGAATAAATTCCACTTCAAATGGTGGATGGCATTATAACATTTGGGAGATTAGTAACACGTTTGCATTGAAATTATTCAGAATATCAACATTTCTTGTTTTTATGTGTGCAAAATGCTTTTCAGAGCGTTAGAACACCGTTTTGACCATTTTTTTTTTTTTTTTTGCTCAAAATGAATAAATTCCACTTCCAAATGGTGGGAGAGTGGCATTATAACCATTTTGGGAGATTAGTAACACGTTTGCCATTGAAATTAAACAGAAATATACAACATTTCTTGTTTTTATGTGTGCAAAATGCTTTTCAGAGCGTTAGAACACCGTTTTGACCATTTTTTTTTTTTTTGCTCAAAATGAATAAATTCCACTTCCAAATGGTGGAGAGTGGCATTATAAGCATTTTGGGAGATTAGTAACACGTTTGCATTGAAATTAACAGAAATATCAACTTTTCTTGTTTTTATGTGTGCAACATTTCTTGTTTTTATGTGTGCAAAATGCTTTTCAGAGCGTTAGAACACCGTTTTGACCATTTTTTTTTTTTTTGCTCAAAATGAATAAATTCCACTTCCAAATGGTGGAGAGTGGCATTATAACCATTTTGGGGAGATTAGTAACACGTTTGCATTGAAATTAACAGAAATATCAACATTTTCTTGTTTTTATGTGTGCAAAATGCTTTTCAGAGCGCGTTAGAACACCGTTTTGACCAATGTTTTTTTTTTTGCTCAAAATGAATAAATTCCACTTCCAAATGGTGGGGAGTGGCATTATAACCATTTTGGGAGATTAGTAACACGTTTGCATTGAAATTAACAGAAATATCAACATTTTCTTGTTTTTATGTGTGCAAAATGCTTTTCAGAGCGTTAGAAACACCGTTTTGACCATTTTTTTTTTTTTGCTCAAAATGAATAAATTTCCACTTCCAAATGGTGGGGAGAGTGGCATTATAACCATTTTGGGAGATTAGTAACACGTTTGCATTGAAATTAACAGAAATATCAACTTTTCTTGTTTTTATGTGTGGCAAAATGCTTTTCAGAGCGTTAGAACACCGTTTTGACCAATGTTTTTTTTTTTTGGCTCAAAATGAATAAATTCCACTTCCAAATGGTGGAGAGTGGCATTATAAACCATTTTGGGAGATTAGTAACACGTTTGCATTGAAATTAACAGAAAATATCAACATTTTCTTGTTTTTTATGTGTGCCAAAATGCTTTTCAAGAGCGTTAGAACACCGTTTTGACCAATTTTTTTTTTTTTGCTCAAAATGAATAAATTCCACTTCCCAAATGGTGGGAGAGTGGCATTATAAACCATTTTGGGAGATTAGTAACACGTTTGCATTGAAATTAACAGAAATATTCAACATTTCTTTGTTTTTTATGTGTGCAAAATGCTTTTCAGAGCGTTAGAACACCGTTTTGACCATGTTTTTTTTTTTTGCTCAAAATGAATAAATTCCACTTTCCAAATGGTGGGGAGAGTGGCATTATAACCATTTTGGGAGATTAGTAACACGTTTGCATTGAAATTAACAGAAATATCAACATTTCTTGTTTTTATGTGTGCAAAATGCTTTTCAGAGCGTTAGAACAACCGTTTTGACCAATTGTTTTTTTTTTTGCTCAAAATGAATAAATTCCACTTCCAAATGGTGGGGAGTGGCATTATAACCATTTTGGGAGATTAGTAACACGTTTGCATTGAAATTAACAGGAAATATCAACATTTTCTTGTTTTTTATGGTGTGCAAAAATGCTTTTCAGAGCGTTAGAAACACCGTTTTGACCCAATGTTTTTTTTTTTGCTCCAAAATGAATAAATTCCACTTCCAAATGGTGGGGAGTGGCATTATAACCATTTTGGGAGATTAGTAACACGTTTGCATTGAAATTAACAGAAATTATCAACATTTCTTGTTTTTATGTGTGTGCAAAATGCTTTTCAGAGCGTTAGAACACCGTTTTGACCAATGTTTTTTTTTTTTGCTCAAAATGAATAAATTCCCACTTCCAAATGGTGGGGAGTGGCATTATAACCATTTTGGGAGATTAGTAACACGTTTGCATTGAAATTAACAGAAATATCAACATTTCTTGTTTTTTATGTGTGCAAAATGCTTTTCAGAGCGTTAGAACACCGTTTTGACCAATGTTTTTTTTTTTGCTCAAAATGAATAAATTCCACTTCCAAATGGTGGGGAGTGGCATTATAACCATTTTGGGAGATTAGTAACACGTTTGCATTGAAATTAACAGAAATATCAACATTTCTTGTTTTTATGTGTGCAAAATGCTTTTCAGAGCGTTAGAACACCGTTTTGACCAATGTTTTTTTTTTTGCTCAAAATGAATAAATTCCACTTCCAAATGGTGGGGAGTGGCATTATAACCATTTTGGGAGATTAGTAACACGTTTGCATTGAAATTTAACAGAAATATCAACATTTCTTTGTTTTTTATGTGTGCAAAATGCTTTTCAGAGCGTTTAGAAACACCGTTTTGACCATTGTTTTTTTTTTTGCTCAAAATGAATAAAATTCCACTTCCAAATGGTGGAGAGTGGCATTATAAACCATTTTGGGAGATTAGTAACACGTTTGCATTGAAATTAACAGAAATATCAACATTTTCTTGTTTTTATGTGTGCAAAATGCTTTTCAGAGCGTTAGAACACCGTTTTGACCAATGTTTTTTTTTTTTTGCTCAAAATGAATAAATTCCACTTCCAAATGGTGGGGAGTGGCATTTATAACCATTTTGGGAGATATAGTAACACGTTTGCATTGAAATTAACAGAAATTATCAACATTTTCTTGTTTTTTATGTTGTGCAAAATGCTTTTCAAGAGCGTTAGAACACCGTTTTGACCATTTTTTTTTTTTTTGCTCAAAATGAATAAATTCCACTTCCAAATGGTGGGGAGTGGCATTATAACCATTTTGGGAGATTAGTAACACGTTTGCATTGAAATTAACAGAAATATCAACATTTTCTTGTTTTTATGTGTGGCAAAATGCTTTTCAGAGCGTTAGAACACCGTTTTGACCATGTTTTTTTTTTTGCTCAAAATGAATTAAATTCCACTTCCAAATGGTGGAGAGTGGCATTTATAACCATTTTGGGAGATTAGTAACACGTTTGCATTGAAATTAACAGAAATATCAACATTTCTTTGTTTTTATGTGTGCAAAATGCTTTTCAGAGCGTTAGAAACACCGTTTTGACCAATGTTTTTTTTTTTTGCTCCAAAATGAATAAATTCCACTTCCAAATGGTGGAGAGTGGCATTATAACCATTTTGGGAGATTAGTAACCACGTTTGCATTGAAATTAACAGAAATATCAACATTTCTTGTTTTTATGTGTGCAAAATGCTTTTCAGAGCGTTAGAACACCGTTTTGACCAATATTTTTTTTTTTGCTCAAAATGAATAAATTCCACTTCCAAATGGTGGGGAGTGGCATTATAACCATTTTGGGAGATTAGTAACACGTTTGCATTGAAATTAACAGAAATATCAACATTTCTTGTTTTTATGTGTGCAAAATGCTTTTCAGAGCGTTAGAACACCGTTTTGACCAATGTTTTTTTTTTTTGCTCAAAATGAATAAATTCCACTTCCAAATGGTGGGGGAGTGGCATTATAACCATTTTGGGAGATTAGTAACACGTTTGGCATTGAAATTAACAGAAATATCAACATTTCTTGTTTTTATGTGTGCAAAATGCTTTTCAGAGCGTTAGAACACCGTTTCGACCATTTTTTTTTTTTTGCTCAAAATGAATAAATTCCACTTCCAAAAAGTGGAGAGTGGCATTATAACCATTTTGGGAGATTAGTAACACGTTTGCATTGAAATTAACAGAAATATCAACTTTTCTTGTTTATATGTGTGCAAAATGTTTTTCAGAGCGTTAGAACACCGTTTTGACCTTTTTTTTTTTTTTGCTCAAAATGAATAAATTCCACTTCCAAATGGTGGGGAGTGGCATTATAACCATTTTGGGAGATTAGTAACACGTTTGCATTGAAATTAACAGAAATATCAACATTTCTTGTTTTTATGTGTGCAAAATGCTTTTCAGAGCGTTAGAACACCGTTTTGACCAATGTTTTTTTTTTTTGCTCAAAATGAATAAATTCCACTTCCAAATGGTGGAGAGTGGGCCTATTATAACCATTTTGGGAGATTAGTAACACGTTTGCATTGAAATTACAGCAAAATATCAACATTTCTTGTTTTTATGTGTGCAAAAATGCTTTTCAGAGCGTTAGAAACACCGTTTTGACCAATGTTTTTTTTTTTTTGCTCAAAATGAATAAATTCCACTTCCAAATGGTGGGGAGTGGCATTATAACCCATTTTGGGAGATTAGTAACACGTTTGCATTGAAATTAACAGAAATATCAACATTTCTTGTTTTTATGTGTGCAAAATGCTTTTCAGAGCGTTAGAACACCGTTTTGACCAATGTTTTTTTTTTTTGCTCAAAATGAATAAATTCCACTTCCAAATGGTGGAGAGTGGCATTATAACCATTTTGGGAGATTAGTAACACGTTTGCATTGAAATTAACAGAAATATCAACATTTCTTGTTTTTATGTGTGCAAAATGCTTTTCAGAGCGTTTAGAACACCGTTTTTGACCAATGTTTTTTTTTTGCTCAAAATGAATAAATTTCCACTTCCAAATGGTGGGGAGTGGCATTATAACCATTTTGGAGGATTAGTAACACGTTTGCATTGAAATTAACAGAAATATCAACATTTCTTGTTTTTTATGTGTGGCAAAATGCTTTTCAGAGCGTTAGAACAACCGTTTTGACCAATGTTTTTTTTTTTGCTCAAAATGAATAAATTCCACTTCCAAATGGTGGGGAGTGGCATTATAAACCATTTTGGGAGATTAGTAAACACGTTTGCATTGAAATTAACAGAAATATCAACATTTCTTGTGTTTTATGTGTGCAAAATGCTTTTCAGAGCGTTAGAACACCGTTTTGACCAATGTTTTTTTTTTTGCTCAAAATGAATAAATTCCACTTCCAAATGGTGGGGAGTGGCATTATTAACCATTTTGGGAGATTAGTAGACACTGTTTGCATTGAAATTAACAGAAATATCAACATTTCTTGTTTTTATATGTGTGCAAAATGCTTTTCAGAGCGTTAGAACACCGTTTTGACCAAATGTTTTTTTTTTTTGCTCAAAATGAATAAATTCACTTCCAAATGGTGGGGAGTGGGCCATATATAACCGATTTTGGAGAGATTAGGTAACACCGTTTGCATTGAAATTAACAGAAATATTCAACACATTTCTTTGTTTTTTATGTGTGCAAAAAATGCTTTTCAGAGCGTTTAGAACACCGTTTTGACCAAATAGTTTTTTTTTTTGCTCCAAATGAATAAATTTCACTTCCAAATGGTGGGGAGTGGCATTATTAACCATTTTTGGGGAGAATTAAGTAACACGTTTGCATTGAAATTAACAGAAATATATCAACATTTCTTGTTTTTAATGTGTGCAAAATGCTTTTCACGAGGCGTTGAACTAGAACACCGTATCCTTGAACCAATGTTTTTTTTTTTGCTCAACAATGAATAAATTCCACTTCTCAAAATGGGTGGGTGAGTGGCCATTATAACCATTTTGGGAGATTAGTAACACGTTTGGCATTCTGAAATTAACAGAAACATATCAACATTTCTTTTGTTTTTTTAATGTGTGCAAATGGCTTTTCAGAGGACGTTTTTAGAACACCGTCTTTGGACCATGTTTGTTTTTGTTTTGCTCAAAATGAATTAAATTCCCATTCTCCATATGGTGGGGAGTGGCATTAATAACCATTTTGGGAAGATTAGTCACGTTTGCATTGAAAATTAACAGAAAACTATCAACATTTCTGGTTTTTTATGTGTGCAAAATGGCTTTTCAGAAGCGTTAGCTGACAACCGTTCTGACCAATGTTTTTTGTTTTTTTTGCTCAAATGAATAAATTTCCACTTCCATGGTGGAAGTGGAGTTGGCATTATAAACATTTTTGGGGAGATTAGTAACACACTTTGCATTGAATCAACAGATATCAACATTTCTTGTTTGTTTATGTGTGCAAAATGCTTTTCAGAGCGTTAGAACACGTTTTGACCAATGTTTTTTTTTTTGCTCAAAAATGGATAATTCCAACTTCCAAATGGTGCGGAAGTGGCATTATTAACCATTTTGGGGAGATTAGTAACACGTTTGCATGAAAATTAACAGAAATATCAACATTTCTTGTTTTTATGTGTGCAAAATGCTTTTCAGAGCGTTTCGACACCGTTTTGACAAATGTTTTTTTTTTTGCTCAAAAATGAATAAAGACTTCCACTTTCCAAAATGGCTGGCGGAGTGGCATTTATAACCATTTTTGGGAGATTAGTAACACGTTTGCATTGAAATTAACCAGAAATAATCAACTTTTCTTGTTTTTATGTGTGCAAAAATGCTTTTCAGAGCTGTTAAGAACCACGTTCTGGACCAATGTTTTTTTTTGTTGCTCAAAATGAATGATTCAATCGTCACCTTAACGTGGTGGAGAGGTTGTGCGTTATCACCTGTGAGATTTAGTAACACGTGTTGCTATGGAGCTTGTGACTCAGATATGAGTAAGCTCTCTCGCATTGTTTCATGAGTCGCGTACATGCTATTCGGTCTGCAGCGTGAAGGGGCCAGACAGACATGGACTTACCCACGACTCCATGAGAATGTACGAGGAGAAGAGGAGGAGAGACCCGCGCCGAGACGAACGCCGGGAGCCACCCGGTCTGGACGCCACAGCCCCAGGACGGGAGGGACCACGAAATTGCGCCGAGGCAGCCATGGTTCAGTGGCCGGGTTTTGGCCGAACGAGGAGCACCAGGCCGCGACACAGAGCCGAAAAAGCATACCGGTGCGTGCGGCACCCCCCCCGCTGTGTCCCCTGTTGGGCCCCGCACCACCGTGCAGCCGCACGGACCCACTGGGGCTAGGCGCTGCGGCCATGCCACCACATGGCAGCGTGGCGACGAGCTGAATACGAAAGGCGAGGGCTCCCTGCACGGACCAGCCACCACTGAGCGAGCAAGAAGCATGGTTTGGGCGACGCTGGCCAACGTCACTCCCCTGTGGGGAAGGAACACCGGGAGCTTGTGAGGAGTGCTCGCGAGCCCGCTAACCAGTTAGAACATCTGGTCGGGGCCTTCCCTCTACGCACCGTTCTCGTTACTGGATTCACTGCTCTCTGGATAGCAGGAGGTGGACTCTATTCTCCCTTGGAGTTGCCAGAGGATTGAGGCGCGGCGCGGGCGGTGCCTGGGAGATACTCTAAATCCCACGGCACCTGAGCGACCGCCCCCCCCCCGGTGTTGCGAGTTTAACCACCCGACCGTAGATCGAGAGAGGTCGCCTCCCTACCGGCCTAAAGGGTCCCCTGCTGTGGCGGGGGGAACACTCTGACTGGCTGTTTGTGCCGTATGCACACCAACAGGCCAGTTCCAGTAGTACTCGGCCCTTACTTGGGAGACCTGAAATGGCCAGTCCTCGCTATGGAGGCTCCAGGCTCAGGGACCTCCGGTCCCAGTTTCGACCTGGGAGACACTTCACAGCCCCATATGGCAAACGGATGGAGACACACTGAGAGAGCGCAATCAGGTGGGGACGCAACGCAGGCGCCTCCCTTAGCATCCTACACCAACCCAGAGGTGGTCTCGTTTGTTACTGGACTTATCTGCTGCTAGTCATGGAGTGGCCATACAAAAACGACCATGTCTCGCAAACAATTTAAGGGGCGCTGCATAAGCTGTACATGGATACCAGAGTACCTAAGGCCTGGAAGATCGCGATGACGATTTGATGTAATCGTTGTAATTGATTGAGGCGGCATGTTTTGGGCACTCGGGTGAAGAGAGGGGCTGAACTGTCAACTACCGACCGATCTGGTGGTAGAGTGGATCAGCGAAATGGCGGGAAGATTCTGGACAGACCTGGCAGTAACGCCCAGAAACGCATATACTCGACGGGTGAATTCAGGGAACGTCTCTGAGCACGGAGGCCCCACTGTCCTCAGGGACATACTATCAACTCGACAACGCTCCGGCGGAGCTTTTCTAGCATTCCCTGTGAGGTTGGGAATGGCATTGAGCGGCCGGTAGGCAGGTGTTCCAAGCTCCCACTTGCTCGGAAGCTGCCAGGCGGTGACGTTGTGCCTCAGGGTCTTAGGTTTCTCAAGGGGCGTACCCTCGGACACCGGGTGTGGACACAGGTAGTTACAGGGAAGCCAGATCACCGACTGACAAGAGAGCGCGCTTTCCGGCGAGTATGTTTTATCCCGGCAGGACTCCTGACGCAGTTTGCAGGGTGACCGACAGAGCTCGAAGGGCTGCCAGCCAGCTTGCCGTGCAGGCGGCTAAGCAGTTCAGGGTGTGCAGCGAGAGTTCGGAGAGAGGCCATGGAGAAGGACTTATCGGTCGCACAAAAGGTTTCTGGCTAAGACCGATCCGGCACCTACCAGAGGCGAAACGGGCGCACCATCCACAGCTGTGTCAGCTTTTTAAGCGATGGGACTCTGATTGACCTCAACATGAGCGAGGGGTTTAGATCGGACGCGTGGAAGAGAACATTTTGAGGAATCCTGAATGCGACTAACATGCCCTTGAGTCGATGGAGGCAGAGCTCGAGTGTGTATGGTGACGCGCATCGATCCCAATTTCCCCTGGTGCGAGGTCACTGAGGAGTTTAAAACAACTCCGCCCAGTAGGCAAAAGCCCCAGGGATTGATAGAGATCCAGCCAGAAATTGCTAAAAAGCTCCTGGGTGTTCGAGGGCTGTCATGGGTTGACACGCCGTATTCAAACCATTAGTGCATAGGGCCAGTCGGCGATACAGTGCCAAAGGAGGTGCAAACTCGGGTGGTTTGGTCCCCTGTTCAAAAGGCGGGACCAAGATTTAGTAGTGCTCACACTTTACCGGACGGTATCACACTGTACTCAGTCCTCCCTGGTAAAGTCTACTCCAGGTGCATGGAAACAAGGGCAGCGTTCAGGCCACCCCCCCGATCGTCCGAACCCTCAGAATTGAAGAGAACATGCGGATTTTCGCCCGACGTGGAACTCGGACCCAGCTCTTCACTCTCGACAAGGCATCCTGGAGGGGGCCTGGAGAGTTAATGCCCATGCCGTCTAAATGTGTCCTTTTGTGGATCTGGCAGAAGCATTGACGGGACTCCGCAGAGAAGTGTCGGGGTCGTGCCGGGGTATGGGTAGCGGGGCGGGTCTTCCTCAGCAGGCCATTCCATCCTAAATGTACTCCCAAAGCGAGAGCGATGTGTCCGGGTTCTCAGGCAGCAGTCAGTCTCGTTTCCCGAGGTGGTGTTGGCCTCCGCCAGGGCGGCTGCGCCTTGTCACCGTCCTGTTGGTGATAATTCATGGATCAGGATATCGAGGCGGCAGGCAAGTCAGTTGGTGGGACAGAGCGGGTTGCAGTTCGGTGGTCTGGAGGATCTCGTCACCTGCTCTTTGAAGTGACTGGTGGCTCCTGATCGGCATCGTCGCTGTGACTTCAGCCTCACTGGATCGGAATGCCGGCCGAGTCGTGAAGCGGTTGGGATGAGGATCGAGCACCTCTAAATCTGAGGCCATGACTCTTAGCAGGAAACCAGCGGGTTTGCCGTACTCGGGTGGAAATTGAGTCCTTAGCCCAAACAGTGAAGGAGTTTTCACAGTACCTGGGCGTCCTTGTTCCGCGCGTGACGCAGGGGACGAATCATGTGAGCGTTGAGAGTTGAGCGGAGCAATCGGCCGACAAGCGGCTTGGAGCGGCTAGTTGCGGTTTCGCGTCACCGCACCCGTTGTGACGAAAAGAGAGCTGAGCCCGCAGGCAAAGCTCTCGATCTATCAGTCCATCTCTCTT
>OLKM01004034.1:13315-26314 GCA_900291075.1 Melanogrammus aeglefinus | reverse complement strand
GAATCGCAAAGGAGGGCAATGGTCAGGCATAGTCCACGGCCCACTACTTAAAGCAACCATTTTTGGGGAACATATCCTCATTGATCTGCTTGTAACCATAGAATATTTCTAGTTTGGTTTCAGTGTCATAGAGGGTAGCACTACACATCATCTCCACAGCCTCTTGGGCTGGTGTTTGTCCACAAGAGACGCTAACGTAGGAACCGCTTCTGTGGTCTGCACACACTCGCGCTGAAAAAATAGAGAACACAATGGTGGTGCTGCCCGAGGTGTAGAAGGAAGAGAGAAGAGAAAAAGTCAGCTGGTCTAGGAATTATGGTCTATCCAAATGACTCTTCAAATTTTGTATTTTTTAACCAAAAAACCACAGTAAACTGCAGAAATGAACAGTCAAGACATTGCGAATTGGAAACATTTGGACGTAATATTTTTGGAGGACATTCCTACTTACATCGACCACCAATTAGAACTCTGTACCATAGGCAACAAACCTTGCCCGACATCCTTGCGCTTGTCCGGTTATCTACCAGTGCTGTATTTCTGATATCAATGTTTGAACGTATTTGTCTTATAAACATCAGGCGTGCGTACATATCCTAGGGATCAATCAGTGAGGTGGCTGGAACTTAAGAGACACTGAGGAGCATCAAGGCTACGTACGCCGGACACAGGAAAGCTAAGGTGGAGGATCACAGTTTAATTTCATCCAAACTGAACACTTTTGAAAGAAGCATGGCATTCCCGCCATTCTTTCCTTAATCTCACATATTACACCCCACACCAATCGAAGCCCCAGCATTCTCATTCCTCATCTTGTCTCTCCCATCAATTCTCATGATGCAACAGAATTTGCCATCTACCATCTTTTGGTTCCTTTTTTCAAAATATTTTTTTTAACCAATTTTGCCTGATACACCCGATGGAAATCTTGCGCTATACATTCAACCCCCTCGTTACCTTTTGGCGTTAACGTCAACCTGACATTCCTTTAGTAGTAACCACTACAAGACCTTAATGCAGCTCTCTCGACCTTTGGCATGCTGATCCCTAAGTAAGAGCAATTCTCAATCGGCATCGCCTCAAAATTCACAACTTATTTTCGCGGTGAGTGCCTGCCATGACTGGCTCATTCTGCCTACACGGTCGTCGCGGGCTACACCACCGATGTACTCACCAACAGCACGACGTTACCATCAACACACGCCCGATAAACTACATGCATCTGGCGCTTCTGAGACCATGCGATCCGCCATAGTCGTCTACCGCTGTTGCTGACCTCAAACGGCCGCTGGTTCTACTGGCAAAGCACTCAACGAGGCTCTCTTATCCTGTGCGGCCTGTCGTCACGCACTCGTGGTCTGAAAAGCAGCTAGTCAACTGAACCAGAGCTCTTTACATTCTCACTAACTGCTCCACTACAGTGCTATAAAATACAGTTTATATAGTGTACTCATGCTTGTTTTATTTATTCCCTTTGTCTGCCTGGTCTCATTACTTCTCTCTTCATTCCGTCCTCAGGCTAGATACATCCCCCCACATGCTCGCCAGGCCGCACAGTAGTGAAGTCCCAGCAATCAGAAGGCCGTCCATAAGATATACAGTATATACTGATTAGAAATCGCCTGGCAGCTGCGCTGTCAGTGGAATGCCCAGCTTCAAAGCCCTCGCCGCCATCTTGCCGCGGGGTGACAACCGAACCCGGGAGATGAATGCCACGTCCGATGAGACTCACGATCCTTTCCCAGTCACAATCACTGCTAAATCCGCCTTACTTTTCAAGGGTATCCTTCCGCGGCGCGGCGCTCAAACTCTGTGTTCTGCTGGTACTAAAAAATCGTATTCAAAAAATAAAAAATAAACCTCATACTTATTTCTTTTTCTATCATTTCACACCGTCCTGACGCTATGCAGAAACCAAGCCCGCTGAAGACTGCCTACAAGAACGGTATTTAGAGTGATTTCGGACTGGGACAAGGACTCCTGTCCCAATCCGCTGCTCTCATGTGGCAGGGTGAGGCTGGGTGTTACCCCGCACCAAGATGGCGGCAATTGTCTGACGCAATGCTAGCAACCCGAACCGTGATCTCTCAGCTCAGTTTATGTAGCTATCACTCGCAGAAGCAGTTACATTGTTCTTGGGAGAAGACGTCAGACCGAGCCTCACAGTGGAGGCCAGACGGCCAGGGCCCCAGAAACTATCCTCTGACCTCACCACCCATTCACCACCTCCCTCATTCATGGTAAATTCGCAGCTGAGAACTGTGTAATGTTTTTGTTTCGCAATTCTTGTCTTCATCAAGCTCCTTCATGGACAGAAATAAGTTGTGCCTTTCATGCGTGGGCTTTAGTGTGTAGCACGTTTTTCGAATGGTTGGAGGGTTAAAGTCAGGGTGTCCTTCTCTAGACTAAGGTTGACACCGAGATTGAGATGGGAGGTAAATACTTATAGAGTCCTATATATTGAGCTAGGTAGCTTGGGGTGAATATTCCAACCCGGATTGGCTTACAGTAGTATATCATCACCATTTTTTATTATCTAAAATTCAAGCTGCATAAATGTAGAGTCAACAGCATGTTTTTTCAAAATAGAGGTGATTAAACGGATCATCTTGGGCCCTGAATCCTTTGTATCAAAGACATGCCAAAGAAAAAATCGAAAAACCATGAAAGACCTATCTCGATTACCTGGTACATCTTTAATATACTTTCCAGTTCAAATAATTAAAAAACGATTGCTACTATGGGGGGAACAGTAGGGGGGCCGGCCCTATGCTTTCATACTGTAACTCAGAATCTGTCGCATTCGTCCATCTTTGACTCGCCGCAAACCTTACTGCTGGACGCGGACGGTGAGGAGAGGCAGACTTCTACGACGGATACATGTTTAATATCGAACGATGTTGAGGAGATCAAGGCGAGAGTGGAACTGACGCACTCAAATGTCCCACGTCTTACGCCAAGCAAATCATCCACTTAGATTCCTCTGCGGTTCATGTGAACTTCAAACAAATATGAACCAACTCGAAGCGAGTGGAGGGCGCGTTGTGGTCTTTTTTTTCACTTATCGTGATTTTTCCGAAAGCCTACGCATTGTTCTTGCACTTCGGGGAATATATTATCTAGTTTCTTCATCATTCTTGAACTCTTACACTAATCTTAAGCATTGCTATTATAAAATATAAATTCGTGGCCTGTCTCTGTTATGTCTGTTGTGGGCACAAAAATCAAAACTCCTATCATGAAACCGGCTCTCTCTCTACCTGTGAATTAATCTAGCGTTTTGACTTTTTATGAGAAGGTATTTCTACTGCACCACGAATACTTTAGTGGGTCCCAGGTTAGCGACAAAACGCTACTCCCCCGGTTTCTGCCACCCCTCTCAGAAGCCGTTGTGATTCCCGCTGCTCGGCACTTCCTCTTATCTTTCTACATGCGCCACACAAACCAACCAACACCCATATATAGAAGATACGTAATCATCGCAGAATAGCTGGTTTTCCAAAACTACTTGGAGCTCTGCTCTCCTCAAGCCTTCACCAACCCGTTCTGCAAATACCTGGCACCGTCTATACCCGACGTTTCTTACTTTTTATTTCAGCCCATCCTGTCTAGAATGTAATCGCCCATAAACAACAGACAGTGAGGTGGTGGCTCAGCCAGAGCCCCCATTAGGTTACCCCTTCCCCACCCTGGAATATACAACAGCAAGAGGGTGAGGGCAAGAGCCAGGAAAAGCCGGCAAGACGCTTCCTCAGCCCAGATGCTGCTCAGGCAGACGCCTACGCTGCCTTAAAGCTCCGGACCTGAGAGGACTGAGGAGGGGGTCTTTCTGCCAGGCCACAGTTAGACTGCTTACCTCGCCCGTGGAGCTATAACCTTGGCACTCCTTGCCATCCGTCTGCACCACTTTCCTATGCACTTTTACTATTTTATATACCTAATCTTTTATATGACCATTTTTATACCCAATCATCTCATTAAGGGATGTCTGTTTTTCAATTTTCGATTATCTATTATTTTACTTCAAGTCCCAGTAATTTGCACAATGAATGACAGAGTGTGACCGCCCCTTTTTAATTCCTCAAACTGGTATGGTAAAATGTTATTTTTGCAAAACATGTGTTCTGCAATTGAAATTTTGAATATACAATATAAAACATATTTATTAATCCATTCAATTCCTTTATTAGAAACATTTTGAGAGCTAAGCATAACTGAACTAATAATCGACAATGAAAACATATGAACATCATCACAGCCACACACACAACCTCATACCACACATTCGACCAAGTGACAGCCACTCACAAACCAAGCCTTTTATAAACCCCCCAGCTGTTAGTGGCAGTTAATAAGACGACATGCCTATTGAAAATACAGCTCCTCGTCGTAATTCATACTACTTCTACCTAACTTATCTAATCTTATTTTAAGATTGTACTTTGGTCGCAAATTTACGCAAATGTAATTCACATCCAGGCCCACAACTATGAGGAAATCCAAAACTAGATTTGGAGCTGTTTTGATGGACTTCAGGTTTTCTCTCCACCAGCAGAAAACAGACTCCTTCTCTTGAAGTTCCTTTCCATTTTTCTGTTTCTTTTCCCCTCCTTTGGTTTTTTCTGCTTAGAGATCTTCTAGCTCTGCGGATAGTTCCAGGAATGTGGGTTTCGCACCGTGCCATGAGGGTACCAGCATTTGTGCAGAACGTCAGTGAGGAAACACAGTTGACCTGATGGTACATTTTAATAGCAAATATAAGAGCCGACCATTTGGGGCTATACATTTCAGAAGAATATTTAAATTAATATTAAAAGGCAACAAGTACAAGCAATTTTCGAAATGTTATTTTGTTCCAAATGTATTAATAAACCTCTAGCATGAATAGACCAGATATCGCCCACACCAAAACCTCCTTCTCTTCAACAAGGTTGGGAAGCATCGTTGTGGAAAAACTCATGATATGAGATCTTCGCATAGAATGCTGCTTGTAGTGTTACCAACATGCCCTCACCTACACCTGTCAATGTATTGATGAGAATGAGGATTATCCCATACATCAAGCAGAAAGCTTAAGTTCCAAACTAGAATTCTTCGATGTCTACCAAGATCATACTTTGAGTGATGATGGTTGGGATCTAGAAACAGACGGCAATCGGGGGGTCATGCAAGAATGCTGGTAAACCAATCCATGGGTCGGTGTAACCGATTGACATTCACGATTAAGTCATGGCAAAGTATAATATACTGGGGAGTAATATTCACATGTGGATAAACTTCAAGTATAATTATTGTGCTTAAGTAAGAAACTTTCCACAAATAAACTGGAAGTAAGAAAGTAAAAATATATTGACCCTTTGTTATGACCAGCTTAGGTTCCGGACTTCACACGAAACCTCCCCGACATGCGTGCCAGGGCACAGTAAGTAAGGTCCCAGCATCAGAGGAGTCCTACCAGTTGGTTCTTGGGGAAGAGTGGTAGACACAGCCCTCTGTGGGAGGCAGACGGAAGGCCCGCGGCAGAACTATTCGTGACATTCAGCGCCCTCCTGTTTCCCATTCATGTAGATGCCAGCAAGGGTGAAGGAATTGGGTCCTGGATCTGAACCAGCTACACACTGGGTCTCTCCTTGGCACTGGTTCACTCGGGGTACCGTCCTCTGCAGGAGATGATAGAAGCAACTTGGCAGAGACACAGGGTCTCGCTCCCACGCTGAGCGGATGGCAAGACACAGGCTGTTGGACCACAGTCTCCGGGCAGACAAAACCCTCCTGCGTCATCTGCGGATCCCTGAACCCCGCTGAAGATAATATAGATCCATCTAAACCTGAGAAAAAACCATATATATTGGCTAACTCTTCAGTGCATAATCATAGAAAACAAGTAGACACCGCATCTTCACCTTTGACCAGACAAAAAAAACCTACAGTCCAATTCTTTGATACATGCTCTTGGCAGCAATAGTTAGTTTTCATTCTTTCACTCACCGATCTACCATGTTCAGATCCATCGTGCTGGCTCTTTTTCTCGGCAGTGAAACCTTGCAACTCCGAAAAGGCGGCGGATAATTTCACCATAATCCACCACTTATTAAAGCAAACCTTTTGGGGAACATATCACCTGACTTGTTTGTCACATACAATATCTTCTACTTTCCTTTTCAGTGCCACCACCATGTAAAGTACACACCTCCATCCTCCAAGTATCGCCTGCTCCTTCAACCAAAGAGACGCTACGAGGAACTTCCTTTGGTCTCAAATCCATCGCTGAACAAACTAGACACACAATTTCCCGCCCATTTAACCGCTAAACAAAAACAAACTCACTGCGTCTAACATTATTCTTGGGTCACAAACTGATTTCAATTTGTTTTTTAACAAACAACACAGAAACAAAAAAACAAAACAAAAAAAAAAGACAGTAAACCTGCAGAAATCGCCAGTCAAACATCTGGATTGGGAGGGGAGACAGTGTGGTAGGGACGGTAGGAGTGTGGTTGGGCTGGTGGGGAAGGAGTGTTTGAGGGCTTACACTACCCAAATACAGAATCTGTACATAGCAAAAATCTTTGCGACCTCTGCTTGCGTTACGGTGAATCCTACCTAGTGCTGTAGGGCTGCTCAAGCTGACAGATTCTTGTCCTTGCACACAGCGCCTCCTACAATATCCCTAGACCTAGCATCATCCCCAGACGATTGGCCCTCGGCACACCTCATCAAGACACTGGAGCCCTACGCTACTCACACGCCACCCCAGACGAACCATAAGTTGGACCGCATCGACGGATTTAGGATTTTCACATCCCTGACACCCTGACACAACATCGCGCATTCACATTCCTTTTAATCCACTAACTTACACAACATCCGACAAACATCTTATTTGCTTTCACTAAATGTACTGACTGAACAATCAAATTCCCTGTACCCCATACCTTTTCGTTCATTCTTCTTCAAATATTTTTTGTGATCACGCGATAAGGAATCGTAACATGGCAGCAGGGTGACCGATGGTCCTGATCTGAACAGTACACACTGGGTTCTCCCTTGGCACTGGTTACTGGGTCCGTCCTCTGGGAGGTAATAGACGCACTCGCGGAAGAGACACCACGGGTCTCCCCAGCTCGAACTGATGCACGTCACCACGGCGGCCTTCAACTAATGACGCGACACAAACAGAGCTACATTGCTCATCTTCGGTCTCTCAAACGGCAACAGGCCTGCAAAGTCAACCCCAACACACTTCACTCTCCTGTCCCTCGAAACCCTCAAATCACAGCCAGAATCTAGGGGTTACTCATCTTGGATTCAGATTTAACGGATTTGCGACTGTCAGCACCCCGAAATCAGTTACAAAAGTTGTAATATTATCAACGTTGGAAACTAGTGTAGGCAAGACCGTTCGAGGGCCTTATGTCCACCGAAGACGTTAAGCAAAGGAACGGTTGTACAGGTGCCTTATCATAGTCCGGCTTGAATTATGCAATGGTACTTGCTTACACAGTCTCCATTACAGATACTCTTAATCAACAAGCTTCAATTTGTTCAGAAAGCGTGCATTCTATTGAGTTCTACTGATGTATGATGCGAAGAAATTTCATGTACCGAGATTATATGGCGATTTTCTTATATATTTTGACTCACTGTAGGTCGTAGAGATTGATTCGATAATCCTGATCTGCTACACCAGTGAACTCCCTTACATGGTTATGGGGTCCCGACTCTGGGATATTAACTGAGCACTTGAGATACATAAGCCCTCTGAAGATCCACATAAGGATCGTCTTCAGCCAATCTGTAATCAGAGATTCATTGCCAGATGTATAAAGGTAAGGCGGAATAAGTTAATGCACAAGCAGGATTGAGTCTCTGTCTGAAACCTCAAATAGAGCTAGAAATAAGACGTTCCTGAGGATTTAAGAACTGTGCCCAAACTCAGATCACATCTTATAATCAACTTAGGACTGTAGATTTGACATCGATGTCTTATGTATACGTTGTGCTTTATAAAGCTATCAGCTTACAATAGTCGTATAATTACATAGGTCACTTACAGGTCTCCAAAAATGTTATTAGTAACTTTGCTTGTTAGTATTCTATGTTCATACTAAGGAATGCGTCTCTTAAACTATAGCTATTATACCATTTCAAACTTGCACACGATGTTTTATATTACTTATCTGTTAGTATTATATTTGATGACCAATCATAGTATGTGAACACTTGAGTCCTGCATGTGTAATGACAAAATATGTTACTATATATAAATACCATGAGCTTCTATACCACCTAGATCCCTTTCCAATCATGTTAATTATCCATAGTAACATCGAAACATCTGGACCAGCATGGACTTGTTACTTACACAAATATGATATAAGGACTAAAAGTTTGTTTGACTTGCTTATTAGTTATTCTAGTTAATACTAAATGCCTGACTGTTACTTTCTATTTACTCCATTTCATTAGCCAATGCTAGTATGTAGTTATGTAGTTTATGACTAGTTCATGTTTTTATTAAGCAGTTTGAGTCTGCTACTGAAAGTCTATATAAATTACTTGCTTGCCTGCTGCATGGTTCCTCATAGATGTACGATGCATAGAGATAAATCTATCTATACCTATAACAGATCTATAATCTGTAAAAAAAAAAAAAAAAAAAAAAAAGGACCACAACATTAAATTGTATGTTGAAACGTGTTTTATTGTTGCGAAAGGTATTGTGGAGACTTTTATTTTGAAAACACGCAACTAGTTCACCGGAAGCAGGAATAACATGTAAACGTAGTGACCAAACACGATGGATGTTTTTATCATCTCATGCTGTTAACCCTTGAGTTAATCCTTTGTGTGTATCCCTCAGAAAGCAAATGACTGTATGTTACACATTCTGTACAGTGTTGAAATAATTTATCTTGATTTATATTGACGAGTTTACTGATATGTTTTTCTAAAGTTTTAAGAAGTAGCAGCATAATGTGTTTGGCCTGTGAAGACAACTGTACCGTCATATACTTACCTGTTATTCATGTAGCAGTCCATCAAAAGCATTTTTTGTATCTTTCTTTTCTAGTTTCAATCCGATTCAATGCCGTCATCCTGATTTACCTGGTAGTTAAGAAGTGAATAAAGGAGCAAGCACGCTCACTTCCTGGCTCTTGAAAAGGAGTTTGGCTGGCTGTTTATGTATGTCAACACTTTAGAAATAAAACACATAGAGAGAACAGTACAGTGAAAAGTCATACTGTCAGAAGAAGGATTCATCTGCCACAGTTATGGAAGCCCAGACAACACAAAGGGATGAAAAAGCATCATTAGAGCCCAGCTCCAAGGGCACATCTTCTTCCACGTGCTCAGTGGCTCGTGCCGCTGCTATGGCCAGAGCTGCAGCTGAAGCCGCATGACCAGAGAGTCGACAGTCGCACAAAAAGAGTTGGAATTGAGAAACAGAAAGCCAAGTTAGATTTGGAAAAGGCTACACTAGAAGCACATAACCTAGAGAGAAAAGAAGATGCTGGCCGCCGCCAACGGCACGAGGCTGTGAAGTTTTAGAGGCTGCAGCAAGAAAATAATGTGAGGACATGCACAGCGTCGTCAGGAGTGACGTCTCGCCACAGTCAATTTGACAGCGAACAGAGGCATATTTGGATCATCAGGCTCAGGTCAGCTTCAATCCTAACACACCTGCCCCTCCCCATATCACAGAGACACAGCCACTGACAAGGCAGGAGGTCCCTGAATCAAGTTCTGCCTACCGCCATGATGGCTCGCCCACAACGTCAAGACACACACACACCAAAGACAGTACGTATCAACACCCGTGCACCAGACACACCAACCTGAGCACCCAAGCTCACACCCTCATTCCTCCTATAAGCCCTATCAGGAGCAGCCCTGCTCTCCATTCAGCATGCATTTTATTCAGACCATTCTCCTAGGAACAACGCACAGGGCTCTGCTATTACTCCATCTTCTAACATGATAGCCTTTGCTAAATATCTGGCTCGCAGGGAGTTAATAACAACAGGTCTTACTAAATATTATGATGATCCTGGCGCTGAGAGGCTATCAGAGCGTGGCAGTCCTCCTTCTTTAATGCCACTCAGGACCTATCAGCCCGTGAAGAGTTAGATCTACTGGTAAAATGGCTGGGAAGGGAATCATCTGAACATGTTGAAAGAATTCGAGCAGTACATGTCACCAACCCTCAAGCCGTGCTTCGGCTGTCTTGGACAAGACTCAGAGAGTGCTATGCCACCCCTGTGAAATGGTTTAGAGAGTGCTCTATTTTAAGCGGCTGGATATATTTCCTCGTCTCACTTCAAAAGGAGAACATTTAAACTAAGAGACACTTAGTGACCTGCTCATGGAGCTGCTCTCAGCTAAAGAAGACGGGTACTTACCTGGACTCAGTTACCTTAACACACCTCGGGGCATTAACCCCATCGTTGAAAAGTTGCCACCAAACTTGCAAGAACATTACAGAGTTTGTTATCCTCCGTTCTCTTTCTTTGCCGACTTTGTCAGCAGTGAGGCAAAGACCAGAAATGATCCCAGCTTTGTCTTGATGAACAGCAGCCGTACCATTGCGTATGAGACCGTACCCATTGCCGAGTGAATGAAGGCCCACAGCAAGCATGTTGTGTGAAGACCGCTATATCTGTTCCATAAGACACACGTGTCCAGTAACAGGCAGGCTCAGCACTGACGTAACTATAGAGCAGAGATGGAGAAGAAAAGTAGTGGTGATCCAGCTAAATACTGTCAACTTCACAATAAAGCTCATCCTCTGGAAAAAATGCAGAGCCTTTAAAATAAAGCCGCTGACAGACCGCAAAACCTTGCTGAAAGATCAGACGATGTTTTAGGTGCTGCTCTGCTACTCACATGTCCAGAGAATGTCCTGTGGAGCTGAAATGTAATGAGTTTGAGAGTTACCGACACTGCACGGTTATGCATCCAGACGCTAGCCTCTCACTAGCGGTATCACCTGCGACTGAGCCAGACATAGAGCCGCAAAACAACCAACCTTCAGAGGTAACTTCAAGGCGCACTGAGGTATGTGGAGAAGGCCTCCCAGCACGATCTTGCGCAAAGATATGCTTGGTGCAAGTTTTCCCACTGGGACAAAAGAAACGCTCAGTCAAGATGCTATGCTATCCTTGACGACCAAAGCAATCGCTCCCTGGCTAGAGCTGAGTTTTTCCAGCTCTTTGGCATCTGAGGTACCCCTTGACCCTACTTGATGAGAACCTGTGCTGGTAAAATTGTAATGACTGGAAAGAAGGCAGTCGGTTTTCAGATAGAAGCAATGAATGGTGAAGTGTGTTTAGACTTACCGCCACTCATTGAATGTAATGAGATCATGACCAATTGTTCAGAAATCCCCTCACCAGAGGTTGCTCTTTCCCATGCTCCCTTAAGACCTGTGGCACCTCACATCCCAAAGCCTGATCCTGAAGCACAGATCCTGATCTTACTAGGGCGGGACCTCATACGTGTTCACAAGGTGGGACAGCAAATCAATGGGCCACACAATGCACCTTTTGCCCAGCGTTTGGATTTAGGGTGGGTGGTAGTGGGGGAGGTCTGCATTGACAGTGCTCACAAGCCCACTGTAGCTGTCTTTAGACCAACGTCCTGCAGAATGGACGTCCATCTTTTCTAACACCATGTCAGAAACACATCTTTGTTAAAGAAAAAGCGAACTACGGCGGGGAGCACAGGCTCGGCCTTTCTACACATCAGCTATTCTGCCATCAGTGTGCCTGCCGAAGACAAACTTTAATGCAGTGTGTTCAGTAGAACAGAGAATGATGACAAACCTGCTTTGTCTTTCGAGGATGAAACATCCAACAGCTGGATTGGTCCCTTACCATTCAGGTCACCCACACTACGCCTTCCAAATAACCGTGCTCGCCTCCCCTCCTTGCAACGTACACTGAAAAAAAATTCTGAAATGAAAGAACAGTTTGTTGCATTTATGGAGAAGCTCTTTGAAAATGGACACGCTGAGGAAGCTCCCACTGTCCCCGAGAATGCAGAGTGTTGGTACTTACCCATTTTTGGGGTGTATCACCCCCAAAAGCCAGGTCAGATACGGGTTGTGTTCGACTCGAGTGCACAAGAAGGTGGCATCTCCCTTAACAACGTCTTGCTTTCAGCCCCCGACATGAGCAACTCCCTCCTTGGAGTACTGCTCAGGTTCAGAAAGGAGCTTGTTGCCCTAACCGCTGACATCCAACAAATGTTTTATGGGTTTTTGGTGAGGGAAGACCACAGAAATTACTTAAGGTTCCTCTGACACAAGGATAACGATCTTAGTAAGGAGGTGGCAGAGTATAGAATGCGAGCCCATGTGTTTGGGAACAGCCCTTCACCTGCAGTGGCTATGTATGGCCTTCGGAGAGCTGCCCAGGAAGGTGAACAGAAGTACGGCTCTGACTCTCGCCACTTCGTCGAGCGACACTTTTATATGGATGATGGGCTCATCTCCCTCCCAACTGAAGCCGAAGCCATTGATCTGCTCAAGCTCGATCTCCTCTGGGTGAATCTGATCAGATGCTGGCCAATTAAGAGAATGAATTAATTGTATGACAGTTGTATGACTTGTTAAGAATCTTCAGTGATGTTTTAAAGATTTCAGAACAATGTGAGCAAGAAAAGTTTCTAAATAAATCCTTACTAAGACATAGTAAACCCATATAATTGTAGTAAACCATATCCTTGTGTTTCACATGTATAAGGCTATATCACCAGACCCCCTCTTGAGCCCACCTTTTTGATGATGCATTTGTTTGTTTCAGGCTGCATGTTTTATAACCGCCAGTGTAGATTTGCAGTTAATGCAACAAGCCCAAAGCGTCTAGTGTGACTTCCTTTCCTTTGTGTTGGAAACAAAACAGAGCGAAGCCCCTAGCAGCAGTTGAGCTGAGAGGCGAGAGCTGTGTCTAACCATGACTTTTTCTTCGACCCACCACCAAAACTCTTAACCATAAC
>OLKM01004034.1:0-13290 GCA_900291075.1 Melanogrammus aeglefinus | reverse complement strand
GCACTTGATTAAGCTGTAGAAAGGCTCTGCACTGACCCAAAACCGTGCAACATTCTTGACCACACGTGGTGCTTTTATAGATGAGGTAGTCCACAGGACAGTGTGTGTTAAAGGAACAGGCGGGAACAGCCCTCTTTATCTCTCTGGTTGATCTACTCCTCTGAGCTCAACTCCAGCCAGTTGCGTACAGTCCACCGGGGGACCAGGGGTCTCACCGCCTGGCATGCTGGCTGCAGCACACAAGTTCTGGTACTGTTTGCAACCTTCATTTTCAATGAGAGCCTCACACCGACACACCCTATACCGCTTTAGCTCCACATCTCCTGCTCTCGCCAAACAGATAATCTGTGCAGATTTGAGTAAATTAATGAGATACCGGTAGGTGCTTCTTAAGTTGTATGACGGCCTTGTTCGATCTTGATTTTTTTTTTCAAGAATTGTTCAGCCAATGTGAGTTTGTAAATAGTTGAATAAATCTTCTAGGCTGCCTTAGTAAACTACTAATTGTCAGTTTTAGCATGTTAATGCTATATCACCAGACCCCCTCTTGAGCCACCTTGTTGGTGATGCAGTTTGTTGTTTCAGGCGTCTGCATTTTTATCTGCCAGTGTAGATTTGCAGTTTATGGCAACAAGCCCAAAGCGTTTAGTGTTGAACTTCTCCTTTTCCTCTTGTGTTGGAAACAAAAGCAGGCGGAAGCGCCCTAGCAGCAGTTGAGCGGAGAGTCGGGTCTGTGGCTTTGGTATGCTTTTTTCTTCAAGACACGCCATACCTTATACGTGACTGCTTGTAGTATCAACAGGATGTGTGCTAAGGTCGCTGGCAGAAACACCCACGAATGGACATATTTCTTGAAGCTGATATTTTATTGCGAACCCGAGGAAGTGTTGAAACATTTTGGCATTTGCTTATACTGCTAGTATATAATAGGAACCTTCTCTACTACTACTACTACCACGAGTACTGAAGAAAAGTTGTAATTAAATACGTTGTGTATAGGCCCAAATGCTTCAGATGATAGTTCGAACATTCTGATTAAAGACCAAAGATCACTTGAAATCGGTCATCCTTCATCTAGTGTACTGTCAGTGTTTGTAGATAATGATATTAGTCAATTAGACTAAATGAAAGATGCATTGGTTCTCTGAATCTGATTTGATTGGCCAGGATTATATTTGTACTTTCCGTGCATCTCACTTTGTGTAACAAGGGGTGGTTATGACAGGCTGTTAGAATCTGAGCCACACTTGCCCACCCCCTTTAAAAGATGTACTTCCTTGCGTGGTTTTTGAGTACCAGCTTTCATGAAACAATATTAAGTGGTTCCACTGGACATTGAGCTGAGGGTAGCTGTGCTTTCAAGTCTGCGGAACGCAGGGGGGGTGCACTTACAGAGCAGTTGTTGGTGTGGCTTGAGCTGGTGAGTGGTCTTTAGTCCAATAGTGTTTGTGGCGGGGGCTGTGTTTTGTTTGTTGAGTTTGTGATGGACTGAGTTCTTTGATGGCTGAGATTTGTGACTGGCTGAGCCTTGTGGTGATGGTCTTTAGTGACTTTTTCATGAAGCGGTGGCATTTTGCGGACAACACAAAACACAATTTCACATTAAATTGTTTATTGTCTTGGTGGGATGGTACATGGGCAGAAAGCATCTCAAAAGTATACCTATGGTAACAGCTTATAGCTGCCAGAATTTGGTGATAAGAATAACAGGAACATAAAATATTAAATAGGCAGATAATGCATGGTGATGAACAAAATTGGTATGGTGAAGTTGTGTAATTACTCTTTGCTTTGTTTTGTATACGTTTGGCGACCTGTGAGGTATGTTGTCTGACGTCCTTTCCATTCTCCCGCTCTTGGAAGCCTGAGGTGGAAGTTTGCTTAAATGACTGAGACATCATCTCTGCCACAAAGCAAACCATATAGTCAATAGAGTATTGGTTCGGTTAAGTAAGTATGGATGTGTGTGTGTATCTGCTTGTGTATGTTTGTGTGTGTGTATTTGGTCGCATTCTTACCTGGTGGCACTGACTTTGTGTCTCCAAAATATCTACAAATATCACATTTAGGGAAATTAGGGTCTGAGGTGCCTCTGCCTCGAGACCAAAGAAATAATGAAATAGGTTGCTGTAGCAGGAACTTAAATATCTCGAGTGGAGGGTGCTTTATCTGATCAAATGGCCCACTTTACAGGGAAGAGAAGGTGTTCATGCTATTGTAAACGGTTGTGACATTCCATTTACACATCTATTTCCTATAATTGGATTGGATATCATTCCAGACGAGAGAAATTAGGCTTTCGAGGTTGCCTTGCCTCGAGGCCAAAGAATAAAGAATGGTTTGTGCAGGAAAACTTCTATATCTCGAAGGGGGTGCATGGAGTGCATGGCTATGCGTTAAGCCCACTGCTATGTACTGGCGCAGATGCATTCCATCCTCACAGAAGGAGAATATTACCCTTAAAATCTGTAAAATCGAATTAATTACAATTCAATCCTTACGTTTATTCAAAATGAGATTTATTTTTTTTGATCAATGCGTGATTAAAATGAGTTGGTTTGGTTTCATTCAGTAATAAGACACCACTCTGGCGCCACCCAGTGCTTTTGCAGGGACATTACTACTACTAACGCTAGCAGGCGCAGAAGTGCTAACTCGAGAACAAGTGAGTTAATTTGTGAGATTTAAATGCATCGGCTAGAACCGTTATCTTTTTGTCTTTCAATTTCCCGGCACAACCATAACGTTTTTTACCTTGGCTTTCAATTTTGAGAATAAATGACAACACTTCAGTCCCCCACACATTACAAACACAACTCGCTCTTCACGTGCTGCAAAGTGTACTGGACACCTATTTTAAAGAATGCTGCTTCCGGAAGGGAATACTTGCGTGAATGTTTACCCATTGAAGAGCATCCAGGCTCATTTATATAAAAAACATGAGCCACCTTCTCAGAACAAATATAAAGACACTGGCCAACAACTTCTCCTCATATTTTCTTGAATGAAGCTCCAAAGTCTTTTATGATAAAGGTTTGCTAATCAGTCACCCATTATTCCATTTCAGAGAGAACTGACGGGCAGCTACAGCAGTTGTCACTAAGCGTGGTTCTCAACTGGTCTGGCCTTGGGACCCACATTTTACCGTGGTCACTAAATAGCGCGCCAACATTCCGGACCCATTCAGATCAGTCCGCGACCACTATTTGGTCGGCAACCACCAGTTGAAGACATAATCTGAAGACTATAGACTGTATACAATGAGGGCCACAACACATTAGCCTGTGTCACAAGCATCTCGGAGTTACTGTGCCTTTTGTTTTCTACTGGTTTCATGTAATGTAAAAGTATATCATCGTAATACTGATCCTCCTAACTTTTAGGCAGGGACCTTCAGTTTACATTTAATATCTTCATAGTAAGGGTGTTATTAACAAACAGATTATTTCTAATTTTATCAAAGTTGTTCACCATTACAGAAAAAGCTCAATGCTTATGCTCAACATAAACTGAAAACAAACTCCTTGCCCTCCCTTCACAATAAAGTTTTCTTAAAGTGCTGTTTAAAAGAGTGTCTTGCCGAGTGATCTTACATTCTATTGTGCTGTTTTTTGCCTTTATTTGTCCGATTATGAAAACATCTAACTCTAACAGCTTCAGGTATTGTCTTGTGTTGTTGTTTCATTCTGCATAGAATAATTGAGGAAATAATCTATGTTAACTTTCATTTATTGTTGTTAGGTCTATACAAAACCAATTGTCTTGAACGAGCAAGATTTCTCTTAGAACCCATCAGTTTTTTCTGGGAAGTTCTAAGAACACTTGTCTGAAACCGAAGGAAAAGACATAACAAATTAAATATGTTATCACAATTTCAAATAAATAGATTACACGATGCTAAGCGTACGTGCGTACAACACGTAGTGAATATTTCTTCTGGTATTGTTTTTTATTATTGTTATTATTATCCGTTATATGACAGTTTCCTTTCATGGTTAACTCGCGAACATTGGCTATGCATAACCAGGGTAAATTAGTATTTGCTGAAGTAAGGTATTTGCTTCCCTCAAATTAAGCTACTTTCATGCATGGCTGGTGTGACGAACTGGCAATCGGCAATTCCATTCACACACGAGGGATGTTGGCAGGGTTGGAGGAGGAGTTACGAGGGTTGGTTGTTAGGGTTGGGGTTAGGGTTAGGCCAATAGCCTGGCCAATCATCATTGTACCTCCCATCTCTGTCTCCTCCCACGGATCCACTGCCTTCCTCACCTGCAATATTGTGGACAGTAACAGACAGCAAGTAATCATGTAATGTGTAATCCTATCAACAAATGGTGGTTTAAATATAACAAGAGGAATAATTTCAGTTAGTCAGCTTTGCCATTTAAACCGGAATCATTAGGAAGCTCATCTGTGAAAAGTCCTTACTGTCCATAAAGTCAGTGTCCTGTCCAGCCTGCGCTGGTCTCAGTTTTATGGCGGCCAGCCTCAGCTACCGATCAGCTGTCTCGTCCTCCCATCACCTCTGGCAGGTACCTGGCCAAACAGGACGAAACACAACAAAGGTGTCAACAATGGGGACACTGTTGGATCAATGTGAAACAGTGTCTTATTTCATATCATTATTTATATATATATATATATTGTGTACAGTTATTATATATTTTACATAACATGTGGCCATATCATTTAGTTCACGCAGTGCTCATATAAAAAATCACTCTTCACAGAAAAATCCCCGTCAGTGATACTGTGTGTGCATTTCATGCTTGGTTACTGAATATCCGCAGCAGCACATCCTGTTGACCTTGAGGCAGGTTGATGGATGTTTCAGAGAGCTGGTGGTGCGTGTAAAACAGAGACATATAGCCACAGTCCCTGCTTGGGGCCATGCTCTCGGTTTCCACCACAGTGGTAAAAAAAATAACAAGAAGGAAATAAGTATGTAGGTATGTATCTTTTATTAGCTTTTTCAGATTCAGGCTTTATTGGCCAAGTACGCTTGGAAATACTGGAAAGGATTATGACTTGGGTTCATAGATGCTTGTTGCATTTCATTAGATCAGTTAGATAGGTTTTTAGAGGCTCCCATTTCTTGAAGCTGCTTTGTCTCAAACAGAAACAAGAGAAAAATAAAGTTATTCAAATACAAGATCCCATCTTAAATCAAACTGGACCTGGAGGGGGTCCAGTCTATTTCTCTTTTTCTCTGTAGCAACTGGTAGACTGGAGATGACCTCACGTAAATGTAGATTCCCCAGAGTTGGTAAGGCTTAAACCCAGTTCAGATCAAATTATAGGCGTCAGAATCTGGTGATGCAAAAGCACATCCAAATGAACGTTAATGCTCCGCTGTTTGGCAAATGATGAGAAACATTTGATAAACGCGGGGAAATCGCCCTTTTAAAAAAAAGTATTGTTGCTCGGGCTAGTTGCTAGGTACATCTCTGATGCCATGCA
Organism: Melanogrammus aeglefinus; assembly: GCA_900291075.1. Lineage (NCBI taxonomy): Eukaryota > Metazoa > Chordata > Actinopteri > Gadiformes > Gadidae > Melanogrammus > Melanogrammus aeglefinus. The sequence goes on along the minus strand of OLKM01004034.1, from coordinate 7,827 downwards.
ATGGCTTAAGACACTCTGCAACTAACCAGTTCACACTTTGGGCCCTATCTTGCATACGGCGCAATTTACTTAATCACTGACGCATGTGTCGTTGCTAGTTTGCGTCTGGCGCAGAGCGTTCTTTTCCCTCCTGCACCACACGTCGGTAAATTAGGGATTGATTTTGCGCTCCAAGAGGCGGTTTGGCAAAAGGAGGAGGCCTGTTCTGGGGCGAACGTTCCCTGGTGGTATTTTGCAGTTTCAGAAACCACTTGCGCCACAAACCAGGAAATACCTGGTTTAAAGTTAGTGGCGCGTAGTTCAGATGCTATTTTAAGGGCGCATGCATAATGTTGCTTGTGCACCTTGCGCATACCCTTTGCTTCTCTCATCTACCTAGCCACAAATTCTTGGTAAATTATTTGGGAAAGAACAGCTGATATAGTGGTAATAAGTTGTAGTTTTAAATCAATGCAATCTGCAAACACCGTACAGCAAACACATATGTTCTTGACACAGACATCGTGTACATGCCCATAACTTTTAGGATTGATGAGTATTTGATCGTGAGAAAACATTGTTTTACCGCGAGTGATTGTTAAAAAGAATGAATAAATGTGGGCGCGAGTGTGTATGTGTAAAAGAATCAATGAATGCGGGTGCACGTGTGTGCGTCCATCTGTTTAAACACACGCAAACTAAACACGTAACGCATAATACAGTCCATGGCAATTAACGGGGGGACACATGCATATTAGGAACACAAGTCGATAACGATAATGCATACAATATGGATAAGAAACGATGTTTATAATGTATTGCGTATATCATGAAATAGAACCGCAGTTACCGTATATCATGTTATATCGTTGTTTTCTTTGCCAAAATTTATTTGAGGACTCAGTATTTCTGAAGTTGTGGAAGAAAACCTTATTCCATTTGTGAATTAGGCAATATTATTTGGCCATAAACTGAGCCATTTGAAGTTTGAAATTCATGTGCATCTCTCTCATCAGAGACTGCAGACGCACAGATAAAAATATCAACTCGTCAGATTCAAATGCGGTCATGGCTCTTAAAGGGGATGGGAGCTGGCACTCTCATTGGTTTATTGCATGTTACGCCCTGGCGCCACACTACGGGTGATTAGGCTACTTCAGACCAACTCTTTTTAGATTTGCGCGGGGCACAAGAGTCATTTTTTGCGCGGGTAAACTAGCAACATCGCCATAGAACCGCCCACAAAGCTACTTGCACTTGGCGCTTCTCACTTGCGTTTCAGACCGTTTAAATAGGGCCCTTTGTCTGCAACGGTCTCAAACCATTTTTCACCCCTCATCTTTTTTCTGAACTGGGCTTAAGGGAGAGTAAGTTCGCCCTCAACGCACATACTCAGACTGAAACGCTTCCTTTTATTTATTTATTTAACATGTTTTGTGTTTTTTGCGGGGGTTTTCTACACTGTTTATTTGCTAAACTTTGTAGTATGTGGTATGGGAGCTGCCATACAATCAGTTGGAAAATAATGGAGGTCAATGGATCGCCAACTGCCCAATTTACATTGACATTTACATTTAGGGCATTTAGCAGACCCTTTTACCAACCACTTGCAATAAGTCAATCATAGATGCACACAATGCTTGGTACAGGAACGATGTTATAGAAGTGCAATACAAAGCACTAAGCTACATTTGTCATAGAAGCAGATCAAGCAATATATCGCTATCAGTCATACAGGTAAGATGTATCAATAGAACCAAGTTGCAAGGTACAATAAAATCACTATAGAGTCTAACCTAACATAATTCCCCGTGTTACCAAGCAAATGATAGCAAGCTACTGCCAGTTGCTACACAGTTAAGTAACTAGGAATTAGAATACGAATACTAACACACAATACAATAACATACAAGTGTACAATGGTGGCCAGAAGCGGGGGAAGGTGGCTATGCAGAAGTCAGACGTTGGACTCCTGATCAAGAAGGTGAGTCTATGAGTCTTAGATTCGTGAAGATAGTGGAGCGACTCTGCAGGGTCCTGAGAACGCCAGAGAGCTCGTTCCACCACTGAGAGGTCCCAAAACAACCGAGAAAGAGTTGTGACCTTGTTCTGAAAACAACCTTTGCTAGCTCCTTAGAGCGATGGCGCAGTGTTCTGGTACCAGACTCAGCGAACAGTGGTTAGTGCAGCTTGTGACGGCAGGAGCGATCGAGCTGGGGTGTGTGGCTTTAAGCAATGCTTGGAGGTAGGCAAGGGGCAGTTCCAATCGACTGCCTTGTATGCAGTTAACCATCGTCTTAAAATTTGATGCGAAGCTACTACCGGGAGCCAGTGGGAGGTCCCGGAAGAGGGGGGTCACATGTCGGAGAACTTCGGTAGGTTGAAAACGAGAGCGCGCCTTGGCCGCATTCCTGGAATGCGCTGCAAAGGTTTAATCGCAGAGCACGAGGAAGTCCAGCCAGGGGGTGAGTTGCAGTAGTCGAGGCCGGAGATGACCAATGAATGGACTAGAAGCTGAAGCTGCTTCCCTTTGTGGAGGAAGGGCCGGATTTCTGCGGATGTTGTAAAGTGCAAAATCTGCAGGATCGGGGCCAACGCAGTGATGTTTGCGGTGCCAGCATAACTGATTGTCAATACCACACCGAGGTTCCTGGCAGTTGGAGAAGGAGAGTAACAGTGATGTTCTCAACGCGTGACCCAGTAATTCCATGTGTGGGCAATCCTTTCCCTGGGATTAGGAGGAGCTCGGTTTTGTTGAAGGTTGAGCCTCAGGTGATGGGCAGTCGTCAAGGTGCTGACGTCCGCCAGACATTTCCGATATGCGTGTTGCAATCAGGGCTTTATCCGATGAGGGGAAAGAGAGGAGAGTAATGCTGGAGTGTTAGTCAGGCAATAGCAGTGGATAATAAAAGCCATGTTGACACAAATATACAGAGCCCAGAGATCTGGTATAGAGGAAAAGAACAGAAGAGGCCCCCAGTATACAAGAGCCTTGGAGGAACCCAGTTTCAAGCGTGGCAAGGTTTGGCAAAGGAGCCATTCCCATGTCACCTTGATAGGGTGCGGTTCATCAGGTAGGATGTGAACCAGAAAAGAGCAGAAATTCAGCGATGGCCAAGTTCAGCAAGAGTGGCAAAGGAGGATCTGTGTGGTTCACCGTGTCAAATGCTGCCGCGACAGGTCGAGGAGAATGAGAACGATGAGAGAGACAAGGCTCTGCAGCCCACGGGAAAGGAAACAGTTCCAGTCCAACGAGGAGACGAGCCGTTTCAGTATAGAGTGTTGCCTTTCTTGAAGCCTTCTTTTCAGCAGTTTTTATTTGTAATAGTTTGAGATCTTTGATTGTTGAACATACGCGTTGAACATAGAGAGACAGACACCGTCAGGTAACGTCAGTTGCAGTAATCTCTATTTATTGACAAGTCCTCAAAAGAAAAGGTAACGTTAAGAGTCATGCACGTCGGCACGACACCTGTAATACATAACGCAAAAAGGCATTGCGATCCGCTGCAACCAGCCCTCAAAACATGTCTAGCCAGAGCTGATCAGAGACAGTGAGGCCACAGGACACGGAACGGACAGGGCCTCACAATACCTAAACCTGCATTATGCAAGTAGTTCCCCCTATGTTCCCTTGACTCAGTGATTCAAGAACAGAAACCGTTTAAAGGTTGTTCACATGTAATATATTTACTTCAAAGTGTGATTTGTTTAACTTTGCCTCTAATTTCCAGCTCAAAGGGTAGATGAATAAAACACTCCATATTATGTCCTAAAAACAGGACATGCAGTATTCTTTTTTCCGATCATTTTGGGTCCAAGAGACAAATGAGGACAACAATCGTTTATAATGGTCCAGTATTAAGCGAATATTTCTTCAGCCATAGTCTGGGGAAAACTTGTGTCTTTATCAAACACTTTTAGAGGATGCGCATTGAAGGTGCATAAATGCGCAAAATAATTACATTGGAGAATTCCATAGTCTAATCTATAGACATTTGCAAATCAGCACAAGCAATTGCAGGCCACGCCTCTGTAAGAATGCTATATTGTACAAAAATATATGATTAAAAAAGGTTAATGGTTCATCAATTTTCAACTATCCCTTTGTTTTCATTGCTGCCTTTGACATCAACCATGTGAAGTTAGTTCAAATGAAAGACAATACAATTCTCCATATATATACAGTTTATACAAAGAATAGTTAATCTTTAATTTTTAAATATTACCTTGGCCTAAAAAATTAAATAACTCAAATCTGTTGACTGGAATGCTGGTGATTTCCGCAGCTCCATAACGACATAACTGATACATACTGCATAGGATATGCAGTATCTTATATACGTGCAAAATATGAAATTATATACCACATATTTTTATTATAATAAAAATATATATATTTTTAAACTAAATATAGATTGTCATATAGTAACTTTCAGGTAATGATGTACATTTAAATGATATTGATACCCATATCAAAAGTATTAATTAATAGTTCATAGTTAAAACATTTTCGGTTGATGAGATCTGATTTTAGTGGTTATACAGCCATGGTAAACCGTATGTAGATGAGGAGGGTACTGTATTTGTACCTGGATTTGTTCCAACCTGGGTGTTTCAATTCCCGCATCAATCTGCTCGAGAAAGCACACACACAGCAGTGGATAGATTCATTGCTGCAGCACAGTGGGTATACAATAGACGATTGCATTCATCAATTCATTCAATTCCTTTATTAACAACATTTTAGAATTGCAAATAACTTTTGAAAATGAATGAAACACATGACCTCTTTGTACAGCAACACAAAAACCTTTGCAAGCACACACATTTATGGCTAGAACCAAGTGAACCCCAGGTGCAATCAGTGGAGAGAAATATGGAAATGCTCCTCTGCCAGGCGTCATGAACTCAAGCCTTTTATAATGACCAGTGTTAAGTGGCAGTTAATACCAGTGGCGTCACTAGGCTGTTTTTTCGGGGCTAAAGCCCCAGGTATTGTTTAATTAGCCCAGAATATAGTTTTTGGGTAAGGAAAAGAAAGAAGAAATTAAATATGCATTGGTATATTTACTGGTAACTATTCAATTAAGTCTAGAAGTGATGAATTTCATTATAGTCACTAATGCTAGTTAGTTATCTAGAAAGGGATTCCAGGGACATCTCAAAATAAAGGAAAGTATCCTAGTCCTTCTAGAAGATAGTCTTCTGGCAAGAGAATAAAGAGTTTAAAAGTATAACCAGACTATATATGTATATGTGTGTAAGGTCTGTCTCTCTTGTATTTATTTTACTCTGAAATAACTTGAATGGAAATGTAAATGTTTGGGGTAAAGCAGCACAGCATTCAGTTAGCTATTTAAAAGCTATAATAACTGGCGTATTTTGTTTATTTAGGTTAGCATAATTTATTTATTTAGGTGAGCAAATTTGCCGTGCATTTTAGCACATGCATAGTTTTTAGGTTTCATGAACATCCAGGCTTAGCCCGCCAGCGTTGGGCTGATTAATAACAATGCTATGGATAAATGCACTAAAGTCTCTTTTAAGTGTTGCTTCCTATCATCTCTCTCGTTATAGTGCAGTGCTACTCGAGCATTATCCTAATCTTACTATTTACCTTAGCTTCTCTCATCGTATTTTAAACTTCTACTTTTAAAATCTTTGGAAATATACTGTACATCCACGTTACAATATTGAAGAATTCAACCTATTTACGGCCAGGTCGATACTTTTCAGTAGCGGGTTTCTCTCACAGCAGAATACACACTCTCCTGGTCCTCTCGCTGTTCTCTTCCTTCCTTTTGTGTTTCCTGCCAGAGAACTCCACGCGCTGCCTTAGTTCAAGGAATCAGTTTTCCCGTCCTACAACAGAGAACTGTGCATTACTAACAAACATCTAAGAGTGTTTACAGCCGTAAGGACCACTTCTCTAGTATGTGAAGGTCCAACCTACAATCAAACGGGTGTAAAGGCGTCTCATTCTATACTGGGGCCTAGACAGCCACGCGGGGCAAAAGGGTGCTTAGTTATAATATTGTGCCCCTTATTTTTTTATCTATTACTCCGATCACACAATCTGACCCATCCTTCATTCTCATCCTAATTGTTGTGTCGGAGCGCTTCATTCACACAACTCTACTGCACACATGGCACATCAAAGTTATGACTTCACCAGCTAAAGAAGACAATGGTGATTGGACTTCGAAAGAGAAGGTTAGAGTCAATTTGACCGTTTCCTTTTACTTTCAAAGAAAAAAAACGTTCATTAAGTGGCTGAGTCAAATCGTTTTAAAAAAAATCGTTCACAATTGTTTTAGATTGTACAATGTTGCTCGCTTTGATGACATCGATGAGGCTGTGCAAACATTCAACATCTCTGCTGCTGTCATACACAGCATATTACTGCACTCTTGTGGAAAGGCAGTCTGCGGAATATCCATGTTTTTACAGCAGTGCAGAAGCAGCCGTGGGGGGTTGAAAATACATTGTGTCGACTACAGATAACTGCAGATTATTATCCCTCCTGTGTTACTCAGCACTGTAAAAATAGTTGTGTTTCATGGTCATTCTGTGCCTCATCGTTACTCCTCCAACGGTGTGGCCTAGAATGTTTTGTGACCAAAGCCATCACTAAACCTGTTCATTTGACCCGATAGAAAAAACTCATCCAGGAAGGTGGTTAGATTGAAAATTAGATTGATTATTATTGACCACATCAAACCTATTTAGTAAGTCGCACATCCATGTAATTAGATCAGATTAAATTTCTTTATTCCCATGAGGTACATCCTGAAGAAACGTGCCTCAATAAAACTCAGTAGTTACTCAATGAAAAACTGAACTTAAAAACAGTTTTCATGTGGTTGTTTTTCGGTCAAAACCTTTTGTCGGTGCGCAAGTAGAACAACAATATGGACAAATTGTCAAGATATTTCACTTTAAGTGGATTAAGAATGGATAATACCATCCAACATGAACCTAGCTGGTTGTAATGTTGATTTGACCTCCACGGCACTTAAGACAACAGTTCTGCTAGTTGACAAACGATCTATAGACATAATATAAACTTATAACATTCAAATTGAAACTTCCTTATTTATGTACTATCTGGTAGGATACCATCAAAATGAATATCAACTGAATGCAACATGTTGAAACAGCTCTACCTGTGGTTCCTGAATCACTGACCTCTTTGGACAGAGTAGGAAGCACCAGATGCTTCCTGAGAACAAAGAGCAAGAATAACTTTCACTTTAAGTAATAAGTTAGTCTTCATCAGACATTTCGATGTCACCCATATATAAAAGTTAATGATAAAAACAGAAATTAAGGGTGTGCCAGTAAATACTGGCTGATTCCTAAAACTAGACCTTTCTATTGAAATTCATAAATCCTCCACAAAATCAATCTTGAGGAAGGTACCAACCTTGCAATCATCACAACTTGCTTTTTAGTTCTGTTAGAAGGTAGGATTATCATTCACAACCCAGACAGCAACAACATGTATTCCAAACTACCCTGCTCTGGTACCAGCTTGCGGTCTGGAATCAACAACGTTCATCAATCTAATTCTGATAATCACTGGTTTCTGTACACTTACTATTCCATTCGTCAGACTTCTTACATTATTATATTTTGAAATTAAAATCTCAAACCAATTGATGTTGTGTCTATTTTCTTCTTAAGTAGGAAGTAAAATATATTGACCTGGTTTGTCCAGCTTGGTTCCATTCCAAACACAACACCCCACATGCTGCCAGGGCACGTAGAAGTCCAGCATCAAGAGTCTACATGTTCTTGGGGGAGAGTGGTAAGACACACTACATGTGGACTCAGACGGAGACC
>OLKM01004033.1:12500-26319 GCA_900291075.1 Melanogrammus aeglefinus | reverse complement strand
AAGACTGTTTTAGTTGCCTATATTAATTTTATTTTACCATGCTTTCCACTGCTAACATTAATACCTCATTATTCTGCAGCAGTAACTATTGAACCAGGCCTGACCAGAAACATCGTCCAGAGAGAAGAGAGCGAAAGAGCGAGAGAGAGCGAGAGAGACTGAGGACAGACCGAGGGAGAGAGCGAGGGAGTGGCGGTTAATATAATTAGTGTCTAAGCAGAATCGAGACAGCATCCTATGGCCCAAGTAATCACCAGCAGCACTAAGACCACAAGAAGCAGCAGACTCCAGCATCGTAGAGCATCAAGAAATACTGTGCATCGTAGTAATAACTATAATTATAATAATAATGAAGATACAAATAATTATGATGATAGCCATGTTCACAAAGGCTTCATAAAGGGCTTAGATCACCACGGAGATGCAGGCCCCTCACGTCACAAGATAGACATCGTGGCCCCAATTAAAGCAGAAATCCATTCAGGAGGAGTGGCCTCTGCATACTGGGGTCCAGGAGTACATTATCCCTGCACAAACCTTTTACCTTCCTATAGAGTACAGTATCAGCACTTATAGAGGACTCCATCATCTCACCACACTGACTGGAACAAACAGATCCTTTTAAACTTCTGGCAGTTGAAAAGAAGCAATGGATCGTCCATTAAAAGATGTCAGTATGTCAGCGTTGCATGTAGAGAGTATTTCTCCTATGAGTTTTGCCCGTGTCTTAATATAATAAACAAGGGACAAAACGAAAAAAGCCAGCTTTCGTACAATGCAGGCGTGGTACACTATTTAATATTATTTTAATACTATTGATAAATACTAAAACGTCTGTACAGTACTTACAAAAAACGGATACATTTGCCATGATTAGAGTTATTTTAAACAACAAATAAAAACGGAGTTTACTTTTTTTTTGTTTTTTTGTTTTTCAAAAAGTACACATAGTATTTGGTCATGAAACAGTTAACTGGAATGATTGAGTTAGAGTCTTCTTGTTGTCTGGGTGTGTTCAGAGGCAGTGAAGCAGCAGGAGGGAAAGGGGGCTGGGCTTCAGGGAAATTGATCGCTCAGTCCATTACATACTCAATACACAATGTTGAGGTATGTGCAAAAAACAACAACATATCAAAGCTTCTTAGCTGTCAATACACATGTAGACCAGCATGTATTAATGCAAGCCTTTACATTTGAATCAAGAATAAAAATTAAAAAAAAACTCAATAAGCTTTCTTCTTATAATGTTATTATCATAAAAACATTTTTTTTTTGTTCCAACACAAAGTTCACTGTAGACTAAAAGCAGACAGACTCATCATAGTTTCACAATAGAACCTTATAGAATAACAAAATAAAGACAAAAGGAACAAGTGAGGCATTAAAAGGACATTTCTAATGCCTTCAGACAATACATAGGTGCTGTACAATATGACCCAGCTGTAATAGCCAACCTAGTACTTGCTAGTACATTCTTCCTGGTTAGTCACGCTAGAGTAGTGTGCTACCCCCGTTAACTAACTCTCTGTCAGGCCCCGATCACACTGAATACTTTTTGAGCAGCTGGGGTGGTGGCGTCTATCTTGCTATTGTTATCCATGGAAACCGAGTGTTTTGCTAGCTACTGTTGCGTTGCTGAGGGCCTTGCTTTTTTCTGCGGCGAGTGCCTTGTGTGAGTGACTGGCACAGAGGCCACTCAGGAGCAAAGTGGCCAACGAAATTAAAGGTTACATGGAGATGTTCTATGGTGGATTTGCAACAGCAAAAAAGGCGCAAGGGGGCTGCTCTGCAAAAAAGGCTTTCATGTTTTACAGCCTGCAAAGGTGTTCTGTGTGATCGCTCCTCGACACTGCCTTGCCGTCAGGCGTGTCCCATGTTCCATGTGCTATCACATGTGGAGTAGATACAAGTGGTGGGTGTTATGATTCTTACACTATCCTCATCGTGCGCGGTGCGTTCAAGGTATACGTGTTAAGAGTGTAAACATTGACTCAGCCGATTTGAGGCTTTGGGTTCAGGGGAATCAAGAGTACCCCCCAATAGACGCGGTATACGCGTGCATGCCAGACAGACGCGCACACACACAAACACACGCGCACGCACACACACCTGAGATGCCGTACTATTGGGCCAGATTGTTCAACAATACTATAGCTTCGGTTTCCTTTTTTTAAAGTGTGAAGTACACAGCATTAGAGCAGTAGTGTGCTATGAATTCAGCTTCCTGGCAGTGTGTTTCTATGGTGATTCAGTGGTTCCTCCCCCTTGTTGAGGTCAAACCCCAATTCACCCGACATGGTGGATTTCATCTCAAACTAGTAACGCGGTGCAAAACTGTATAGTAAAACGAATTAAGAAAATCTATAGCAATGCTATATAGTAACATGTGTTGTGAGTTGATCCCGATACTCTAAAATGAACTAAAAAAACTCAAATATAATTGTGAATATCTATATGCCGGTTATAAAAAATAAAATAAAAATACATTCTAGTGTAGTGCTTGATTAGGGAAATCATAACAGCTACTCACTGACAAAAATGCCCATACTAAATCATAACATACCAAACGAATAGCACGCATTCTAGGGCTCTGGTCATGGTTGATACCATAAATATGTATTTCTAAATAGAACCAAACCAATATTTACACCGACGAGGAGAACACCTCAACGCAAAGTAACGCAATAATGACAGTGAGTCAGGCAGCGCTACTCTCGTGTGCTATTAACCCATTCAACTGAACCCTTTTATGAACTGAAACGCCCGGACCAAAGCGCCTACAGCAAGAACCTTAGAAGTGTTCTCCTCGTAGTGTCCTGTGATTTCCCTCAATGACAGGAGCCGTTCCCGGACTCCGATGAGGTCAGAGCTGATGTCACCTGGACGTCTGCACCTGATTGGCCTGCTGGGCGTAGAGGTATTTCCAGATGGCGTAGTAATGGACGGCTGCTCCCATGGCGACGAACATGTGCCAAATGGCATGGGCAAACGGGACGACGCCGTCGCTCTTGAAGAAGACCATTCCCAGGCAGTAGAAGGCCCCGCCGATCAGCAGCTCATACAGGCCAGCCTGCTCGGGCTGGGGGGGGGGCAAGGGAGGGTTTTACACAGACTGTACCATCTCTGGGGTTATGTAAGCACTACGATGTACAGGGAGCAAAGGAGGAGGGGCTTCTCACCATTGAGAGAATCACCAGAGCAGGGAAGACGCCCATCACTGAATAACAGATCAACTCCATGATCTTATATCTGAGGAGAAGAGCTTTACGTTAGGAACGCAGCCAATAAAGACGGTCGGTCGGTAGGTTCCGGCTGGTGAGACAGTACGTTATGTGTTCTGCTGTTCACTTTGAAAACGGGGGGGGAATGAATGTTGTTTGAGAGGAATACAGCGTGAACAAAACCACTGCGTTTCGGCAAACATGGATTATATAAACTTGGCTTTGAACGGAGCGAGATAATATGGCATGACTCATACAATCAATGCAGACCAAATATACCAGATGGAATAAATTACCATCTGGTAATATATTCGGGACGCAAATGTGAAAGAATTTGGTTTTACATCATCATTTACAAATAGTCATGTATTCAATAACTATTCAAATCACAATTTGCCACAAAAGATAATTAAATGATTCCCTCAGCCGGGCAGACAGACAGGGAGACTGACGGACTGACAGACTGACCTCTCATGGAAGAAGAAGACGTAGGTGGTCCCGATGGACGCCATGACCCAGACCAACCAGCGCATGTGGGACGCCCACGGACCCAGCTCCCGGAGGTTCAGCCTGTAGACACACAGGCTTTAACACACACACACAGACACACACACACACACCACAAGCTCCACCCCCCCGCAACGTTTCCATGCAAAAACACCCACACACACACCAAACCAAAACGCCATCACACAGCAACATGATTGCGCAAAAACACACACACGCATGCACAAACACACACATATAAATGCACCCACATACATATAAATGCAACCACACCCACATATGCACAAACACCGCCCCCTCACACACACACACACAAACGTACTCATGGACGCACACACACACACACACACACACACTCAAACGCCCCCACGTACGCACGCACACACACACACACACATACACACTGAGTGCTGCTCAGCTCACCAGGGAGCATAGGAGGCAGCGATGAAGAAGTAGATCACCATCCTGTCACACATATGGAAGCAGTGCTCCACGGACCTGAGAAGGAAATGACCCGCACACATTAGCCTTTTTAACACTCTGTGTATCTACCACAGGGATGTGATCATTAGACCCTATAACCCTCTGTGTATCTACCACAGGGATGTGATCATTAGAACCTATAACCCTCTGTGTATCTACCACAGGGATGTGATCATTAGACCCTATAACCCTCTGTGTATCTACCACAGGGATGTGATCATTAGACCCTATAACCCTCTGTGTATCTACCACAGGGATGTGATCATTAGACCCTATAACCCTCTCTGTATCTACCACAGGGATGTGATCATTAGACCCTATAACCCTCTCTGTATCTACCACAGGGATGTGATCATTAGACCCTATAACCCTCTGTGTATCTACCACAGGGATGTGATCATTAGAACCTATAACCCTCTGTGTATCTACCACAGGGATGTGATCATTAGAACCTATAACCCTCTGTGTATCTACCACAGGGATGTGATCATTAGACCCTATGACCCTGTGTATCTACCACAGGGATGTGATCATTAGAACCTATAACCCTCTGTGTATCTACCACAGGGCATGTGATCATTAGACCCTATAACCCCTCTGAGTATCTACCACAGGGATGTGATCATTAGACCCTATAACCCTTCTGTGTATTCTACCACAAGGATGTGATTCATTAGAACCTATAACCCTCTGTGTATCTACCACAGGGATGTGATCATTAGACCCTATAACCCTCTGTGTATCTACCACAGGGATGTGATCATTAGAACCTATAACCCTCTGTGTATCTACCACAGGCATGTGATCATTAGACCCTATAACCCTCTGAGTATCTACCACAGGGATGTGATCATTAGACCCTATAACCCTCTGTGTATCTACCACAGGGATGTGATCATTAGACCCTATAACCCTCTGTGTATCTACCACAGGGATGTGATCATTAGACCCTATAACCCTCTGTGTATCTACCACAGGGATGTGATCATTAGAACCTATAACCCTGTGTATCTACCACAGGGATGTGATCATGATCATGGGTTAGGCGCCTCAATTATGTCGAAAAACATAGATAGAGGTCTTAGCCAGGCGTGACTCATCCGCCCACAGTACGTTGGTTTGCAGGAGCTTAGTAAACCTGCTAGCAACATGATAGTTTATGTTGCCGAGTCTAGAACAGCTGATGTGTTAGCTGAACCACTATCTATCGCCACCAATTCTTTCAGATCTGGAGTGTTAATCGGACTCCCCCTGAAAACCAGGCTTTACCGATATGTACGGTGGTGCGGCCTCGCGCTGTCTCGAGGTGTATAACCCGCAGGCGAGGGCCGCGACCAGTACGTCGAAACCGCGGCATCCCTATGACCGCCTCAGAGGATCTCGTTCTGACCCGTGGTGTAGATATTTCACAGCTATTGGTCTCTTCCTACACCTCAGCTTTATCAGACCATTTTCTGCTCACTTTCCAGGTGGTGGTATCCTGCCCCTGCGATGATCAGCAAGCTACTTTCAGCTGTCGCCACATCACACACCTGCAACTATTACAGCAATGGCAGATAAGTTACCTGGCTCACTTGCACCTCTTTGTAACTATAGTGGTTCTGTGGAGTCCCTTACTGTTGACCTCAACATTGCCTTGTCTGCTGCCATCGATTCAGTTGCTCCGCTCGGTAATTAAAAAAACGAACATTGAAAAAACCAGCTCCCTGGTTTAATGCAGAAACGCGCACTCTGAAAAAGAAGCTGCAGGATCCTTGAACGCAAAATGGCGCTCGGACTAAACTTGAGGTCTTTCATCCTTGCATGGCACAACAGTCTGCTCTCATCTATAAGAGTGCGCTGACTATTGCCAGGAATGGCCTACTTTTCCAGTGTCATCAACCTGAATAGAAACAATTCCAAGTTTCTGTTGTTGACACCGGTGAAGAGTCTCACTCAGAAACAGATTCAGACCACAGGCTCCTCGATCGTGGCAGGTGAATTCATGGATTTCTTTGAGAAAAAGATTCACTCAATTAGAGATGATATTGATGCCTGCCGTGCGGCCTGTCCTATACATCCTGTGGGGCAGGATGGGGTCCTGCCTAGTAGGATGGGGAATTCTGACGCAACTCTCTTGGAGTTCAAGGCAATTCCCCTGGTGGAACTTGAAAGGGTGATAAAGGCATCGAAGCCAACAACTTGTATGTTGGATCCTCTCCCTTGCAAGGTTCTTAAGGAGCTTCTTCCCACAGTCGGGCCTGCAATCCTCTCGCTTATGAACCTTTCGCTTTCAACAGGAATTGTTCCTTCTGATTTCAAGGCTGCGGTGATAAAACCGCTCTACTCAAAAAGCCTGGCCTAGATCCTGAACTAGTCAGAAACTATCGGCCTATATCGAACCTACCCTTCCTGTCCAAGGTACAGGAAAGGATTGTAGCAAAGCAAATCGTCGATTATCTGACGAGGAACAATCTGTTTGAACCTTTCCAGTCGGGGTTCAGGATTTTCCACTCAACTGAAACTGCTGTTACAAGAGTTGTAAATGACATCCTTCTTGCCTTGGATAAAAATACAAGTTCAATGCTTGTGCTGCTGGATCTAAGCGCTGCGTTCGATACGATCGACCACAGCACTCTTCTTCACCGTCTTGAGCACTATGTTGGTTTCGGGGGGTACAGCTCTTGGTTGGCTTCAATCCTACCTCACAGATAGAACCCAAATTTGTGCTTCATTGAGGGTTTAGAATCAAAAGCATTGCAAATTACGCTTTGGTGTACCACAAGGGTCAGTCCTTGGTCCATTACTTTTTGCAATCTACATGCTTCCTTTGGGTGATGTTATCCGCAGCTTCGGAATTAGTTTCCACTGCTACGCGGGACGACACCCAGCTCTTCATTCCTGTAGATTTCCGGGAACTCGGCCCAGATTCAGAAGGTTGAGTCCTGTCTGGCTGCGGTGAAGGGCTGGATGTCACAAAACTTCCTACAGCTTAATACCGGGAAGACAGAGCTGATAATTATCGGCTCGAAGCGGGACCGGAGAGAGTTTGAGGATGTCTCACTGTGGTTGGATGGCTTTGCCATCCCACAGAGTGCGTCTGTCAAAAATCTTGGTGTCCTGTTCGACCCTCAACTGTGCTTTGACCCAACACGTGAGAAGTATAACTTAGAACTGCCTTTTTTTCCATCTGAGAAACGTTGCAAGAATCAGACCAATGTTATCTGCAGTGGACGCAGAGACACTGATTCATGCATTTGTTTCGTCAAGACTGGATTATTGCAATGCACTGTTCTCAGGATTACCGAACTCTACCACAAAAAGTCTACAGCTTGTACAGAATGCTGCAGCTAGACTGCTGACCAGAACGAGAAAGTTTGATCATATCACACCTATTCTCGCTTCTCTGCACTGGCTACCAATAACTTTCAGATCAGACTTTAAGGTGCTACTGCTGACCTATAAAGCCTTGCATGGATTATCTCCATCCTACCTGAAGGACCTGATCATTCCTTATAGTCCTTCTCGGACTCTCCGGTCTTCGGGAGCTGGCTTGCTTTCACTGCCAAAGGTTAAAAAGAAATCAGCTGGACAGAGAGCGTTTGCCTTTCGAGCCCCCTTCCTATGGAATAGGCTGCCC
The DNA here is from genome assembly GCA_900291075.1 of Melanogrammus aeglefinus. Lineage (NCBI taxonomy): Eukaryota > Metazoa > Chordata > Actinopteri > Gadiformes > Gadidae > Melanogrammus > Melanogrammus aeglefinus. The sequence goes on along the minus strand of OLKM01004033.1, from coordinate 18,489 downwards.
TCAGTCATCAGGGAAGCTGACTCTGTGGAGCTATTCAAGGAAAGCTCAAAACGCACCTCTACAATCTTGCATTTGGATCATAGGAGTGTTGAAAACAATGATATGAAGTGAAGACTACTCTGTTTGCTTTGTGCTTTTGTTATCATGCAGTATACATTCCCACTATGTACTTTTCCGTTCTAATTCACCATTCTGTTTGTTCTAGTGTGTTGCGGTGACTGGACTGGATGCCTGGACTCTCCTCATGGACAACCGGCCAGAACTCCATCACCATTTCAATATGATGTGCATGTATTTACCTGTATGTCAATTATGGCACCCATTGCACTCCTGACCATCCCTGGAAGAAGGGATCCCCTGCTATGCGTTTCTTCTCAAGATTTCTTCCTTGCTAATTTCAAGGGAGTTTTTTCTTGCCCGTGCGGGGGTTTGGGTAAAGGGGGGTGTCATAAATATTGGCCTGTTAAGCCCTTTGAGACTGTAATGGTGATTAAGGGCTATACAAATAAAATTGAATTGAATTGAATCATTAGACCCTATGACCCTCTGTGTATCTACCACAGGGATGTGATCATTAGAACCTATAACCCTCTGTGTCTACCACAGGGATGTGACCATTAGACCCTATAATCCTGTTTCTTCTTCAGGGATGTGATCAACACCCTTAAAACCTGTGTTTAGATCAGGCATGTTCACATTCAACCCTCTTAACTGTCTGATCAACTCTCCCCATCTTCTCCTACAGGGATGTGCAATGGGACCATTATTGATCAGCCAATGATGAATGGATGGAATGAATGTGATCAATCCATCGGAGTGGGCCGACATCCATTGAGCCTGTAACCTCAATGTGCTAAGTACGTTATGATTAGGAAAAATTAAAGTGTGTGTGACGTGTGTGTGTGTGTGTGTGTGTGTGTGTGTGTGTGTGTGTGTGTGTGTGTGTGTGTGTGTGTGTGTGTGTGTGTGTGTGTGTGTGTGTGTGTGTGTGCACTATGTACCGCAGGTGGCTCTTCTTCCAGGCCACAGTGTGGAAGAGGGTGGAGATGATGAAGAGTGAGCTAAGCCCCGCCCCATAGAGCCAGGCCGACACACGCTCCCATTGGTCATCGGAGCGGAAGTGCAGCATGGAGCTGCCCAGCAGACTGGGGATTATCCACAGCTACAGGAGAAGGCCACGAAGAAGAAGAAGAAGGTTCATTCATCACAGATAACAATTTTGAATTGTGAGATGTGAAACGTAAATAATCGCAAGTCAGCTCTTTTGAATTTCCGTGAGGAGAAATGTTTGATCAGTTGGTCTGGAAAAATATTTAAATATGCATGAAAAGATTGCTAAAATATGTATGAAATGAATGTGAATACACAAATGGGTTTGTGCATTTGTAAACAATACCTCAATGTAAATATATCTCTATACACTTGTTATTGCATTACTAAATAAATGTTTCTCATTTCTAGCGGTTGATCTACTTAGGAAATTATAATCTTTTGACCTACAGATTAATTCAAATTGTGTGTGTGTGTGTGTGTGTGTGTGTGTGTGTGTGTGTGTGTGTGTGTGTGTGTGTGTGTGTGTGTGTGTGTGTGTGTGTGTGTGTGTGTGTGTGTGTGTGTGTGTGTGTGTGTGTGTGCGGATGTGTATGTGTGTGTGCGTGTGTGTTTCAGATAAATGATTACCGCGTGTGTTGCACAGTTAGCTGCATGCTCGTACTCCGTGGGCTGGTATCGTTTGTTGGATGGAACCGGGTTGTTCATAAACCTAGGACACATTGAACAAAATGTACAACGTGAGCGTGACATGGTTTTATGATTTTATGTGAGCCCTCCTGCCTAACCCAGCATGCGTTGCTGTTTGATACGTGAAAGGAACCTCCTGTAATATTTTCACAAAGTCATTTATGTAAATACATATTTGTCTCTGTTTTCTTTATGAGGGCGCCCCCATCCGCCATCCACTCCCCACACCCTCTTCTCTCAACGACAACGCTTTGGCCCAGGCACACACACACACACGCTTTAACTTGTTGCAGTTACTGCTGTTGCCAGGCAACGGCTGCTGTTGCCTGGCAACAACTGATAACCACAGACTGATGGAACCCGAAGGTCTATCTTTCATTCTTTCGTTCGAAAATTCAATACATGTAGATTAACCTATGCGTCTTAGCACAGATCGGCCCACTCGGGAACAGACTCATAAATAAACACACAGGAAGAGATACATGCATGGGCGCGGGGAGAGCAGATCCCGGATGTTCCCCTGGTCATTGTCTTTGGTAGAAATTGATTTTACATGTTCTGCTTTGTGGTTCCATCGTACTTCTCGATCCGTCTCTGTGATTCATGTGCGGAGGGGCAAATTGGAAGCAGAAAGGGAAACCGTGCCCATGTGTGCAAACACAAACACAAAGTCAAGGAAGCATGCAAAGACACACACACAAGCGCACACACACACACACACACACACACACACGCACACACACACGCACAAACACATGGTACAACGCACAAAACCCCCTCACACCCCATCCCCCTCCTTGCTTTTTTCCGTTGCATCTTTTACAGCCAGGTTTCATAAGAGACCTAGATTCCGTACATCATAGACAAACACACACACACACACACACACGTACACAAAGACAATTATAGGGAGGATGCCTGTAGGGGATTCCTATCAAGAAAAACGATCCGTGTGGGATAGATGGGTTAGTAGACATAACCACATTTATCTCCACTGAAAGGAACATGCTTATTAACACGATGTGCCTTGAAAAAAACATCAACGCTTCCAATATGAACGTGGTACGAAACAATGTGTGCACCCACATACATATAAATGCAACCACACCCACATATGCACAAACACCGCCCCCTCACACACACACACACAAACGTACTCATGGACGCACACACACACACACACACACACATCACACCACCCACGCACGCACACACACACACACACATACACACTGAGTGCTACAGCTCACCAGGGACACACACTACTGCTATTCACTTGCATGCCTCATACTTTTGTTCAAGGGGCTCAAAACGATGCTGGCCAATAAAACACATGTACATGACCGCAGGCGAACCAATGCGAGTGCTTCCACTAAAACCTTATTACATCATAACAGGGGGCTGTGCAATGGTGTGTGATGGCACTCGGGAGAAGGGCGGGCTAGCCCCACTCTCATTCCTGTTTACAGCGGGCCGAGAGGGAGAGCGGGGTGACGGGAGTCGTGACGGTCCTCTACACACTGGGACACTCCCAGAAGCAGGGCACATCGCGTCATCTCTCTCATGTGTACCACGTTACCGACCACATTATTAGTACTAACAACACCATACGTATTGGTGCATGTCCATGTGTGTTTATAGAATCAGAATGAGGGTCTATGGAAGCCAACCTCTGTCATCCTTAGGAACACCATATATTCCCAATACAGAACAAAATGTGTTTTTTTTTTGAGACTCTCTTATTGTATTTCTGGTTTAAGTCTGTCAAAACAAAAACAGTTATTGGCAGTAAGCGTTTACAACAAGACAGACGCCCCAGCGCAGATGACGGTCCATCTAGCATGCAGGAGCAGTAGCCCATGCAGAGATTGGCACCATTGTTTGACTCCATCCTCTGGTGTAGCCTGTCCTGTATTTAGCCCATCCAGGGCTATTAATACGATCTGATCCAGCCCAGAAACACATGGCCCTGTCCCCGATAGGAGGAGTCTTCACTGAGCATCCACCTCTGGCCTGCCACTGCCTGACCTCCTGCTCAATGCATGTATGTGTGTGTGTTGTTTTTTTTTTGTGTGTGAATGTTTGCGTGCACGCAAGTACACACACACACACACACACACACACACACACACACACACACACACACACACACACACACACACACACACACACACAAGTGCCAAGTCCAGCAGGCTTGGTCAGTAATGACTTTATCAAGCTGCCCGATAATTACCAGGCCAGAGGCAACACACACACACACACACACACACACACACACACACACACACACACACACACACACACACACACACACACACACACACACACACACTACAGACACACACATACACACATTAAGCTTTGATTGCCGCACATTATTTCTATGTAATATAATACATAATAATATATTCTAAATTACCAAATGGATTAGAGCAATGGTATGTCCCTTGGGAATGGAATGTGCTTGCGTGTGTGCCGTGTGAGTGTCTGTGACATTTAACAATACATCCTTACTATAAAATCCACTCCGAACATTTGAAACTTATTAAGAACATGCTGATCCACTCATCAATTGTAAAAGTGAACTCCACCCTGCCGTGCTAAAGGATAGGCTATTTAGCCCTACCTCGTTTTACGGACGTCATCATCCCAAATAAACGGTGACAAGGCGGAGAAAGAGGGCATAAGTGGCATACTCTTCAAAATGTTCCAAGAAATTCCGACAATCCGTGTTTCACTGAGACCACTGTTTGTACATGCATGAGTTATGAAGGTCTGCACGCTAGAGATAACTGAAGCGTGCAAAACGCGTCTTTCACCATCATCTTCACTAGACGATAACGGTTAGAAGCAGGAACCGAAACCGACCTCATTTACATACAATGTTGTAAATAAACATCAAACATTTCACCCACCTTACGAGATTCATTTAAAGTGGAAATATGCAACAGTTGACGAAGACAAACAGAAGAAGGCTGAAGCCCAAATTCCTTGTGAGGAAGAAAACAAATCAGCACCTATTGTGGGGAAAGGGAAAAAAACGCGAGATGGTTCGATGAATGGCCTTGTGAAGTGAACAATCTAGCGATTAACGGCTGACAGACATCGTTGTTGCATCAGGGACATCGCTTCATCCTCGTCTCTACGAACGCTAGGCGTCGGATGCGTTGCAATCCAGCTGCTCACAGTGGACTCGGTCCGGAAGTGTGGGCGTTGTGTAAATTTTTTTTTAAAAAAATGTCGAAGGAGAAAATCGAGGGGGGACCCCACTGTTTTATATTGAGACCGGGGACATTAAATGTCTGTTCGTAAAGATCCGGTTGGTTTAGGAGATGAATGATGACCCGTTGAAATGTTTAAGCTTAAATAGTGTATTTCTGTCGTCAAGCAGCGTTCGTTATATTTCCTCTAGATGGGGATGGAGTCATTTTAAGAGACTGCATGGCTGTAAAGTGTCACGTAATGGGGCACTTCCGATGACGATTCATCTAAACGGCACCGAGACTGCACTTCACTTTTATGATTTTCCGCATCATTAATATTAATTTGTATGTAACGTCTCTTCAATAGTGCGCCGTAATTGACAAATGAACCAAGGAAATCTTAATTGAGTCATTTCATTGGAAAACACATTGATTAAGCCATATAGGCCTACCTATTCCATGTTTCGTAACAGTTTTCTATAAGGAAATTTGATAATCATTTTGCTTCTTATATTTCATAGGCCTACTAGCCTTCATACTACTGCCACTTAAAAGCAGCAATATTTTCAAAATTACACAATGCACTTTGATTCGAGTTCCATAGTAATAGTTTATTAAATGCATATTATGACCAGCATAAGCATTTATAAGCGATACAGCATTTCAGCAAAATTGGTAAACACTTGCATTTGGCTTTTAGAGCGTTGAAAATCCTTCTGTTATATCATGAGCATGAAATGTAGGTACCATTTGCAGCTCGAACGCTTGAAACATTCATTGCATACTTTCTGTGTGCACTGTGTGTTTTTTCGACACAGGTCTGATCGTCGAACAGTAAAGTGAAAATATAATGCTATAAGAAGCTGGCTTTGCTTTATATGATTCTTGGGGGGTGTGGTGGGGGGGGGTACATGTGGTATTGGAGAAGATAAGGAATGTAAGGATGGCAGTCTTCATTTTCCTGTTACACAAGAGCTGTGCCATGTAGACAAAGTAAGCTTCAAGCAATCTTCAAGTCCTTCATGGCAGATTCCAATGTCTGGAAA
>OLKM01004033.1:0-7500 GCA_900291075.1 Melanogrammus aeglefinus | reverse complement strand
CGCGAATGTCAACGACGGAGTGAGCTGAGCTCAGACAGAAGAAGTATAAAGTAAAGAGAAGAGGGAGGAGAGTGCCGGTGTTGTGTCGAGATCGGTTTCCCCATCGAGATGTGTTTCCCCTAGTCCCCGCCCCCGTCCGAAATTACCCGAAGAGCGAAGGAAGCGCGCGTACACAAAAAGCTCGCCCACGAAGCTGCTGTGCTCGTACCACAGAGAGCACTACGGAGAGGAGCTAAGGTTCAAAACTGACTTTTTTTTAGCGAGTTTTTATCTGAAAATGTTGTATTGTAGATTTCTATCATTAAATTCATTTATTTTCGTGAGAGACTTTTCATTTTGAATGTTATGGACTTTTTGGAAGGAAGTGTGCTCATTCATAATACTTTCAGATACAGTTCCCCCTCTGTTCCATAGGAAAGGAGGCTCACACATCTTTGAAATTCATACTGCTGACTTCTTTCCCCACAACAGATAAGTGCTGTGATTTTCAGGCTGATATCACTCAATTTGACCATTTAGAACAGGGGAACGCATCCTGACAGCTTGGAATATTACTGTCAGATACCGTTCCCCCTCTGTTCCATAGGAAAGGAGGCTCACACATCTTTCAAATTCATACTGCTGACTTATTACCCACAACAGATAAGTGCTGTGATTTTTCAGGCTGATATCACTCAAATTTGACCATTTAGAACAGGGGGAACTCATCCTGACAGCTTGGAATATTACTGTCAGATACCGTTCCCCTCTGTTCCATAGGAAAGGAGGCTCACACATCTTTCAAATTCATACTGCGTGACTTATTACCCCACAACAGATAAGTGCTGTGATTTGCAGGCTGATATCATTAAATTTGACCATTTAGAACAGGGGAACACATCCTGATAGCCTTGGAATATTACTGTTCAGATACCGTTCCCCCTCTGTTCCATAGGAAAGGAGGCTCACACACCTTTGAAATTCATACTGCTGACTTATTACCCCACAACAGATAAGTGCTGTGATTTTCAGGCTGATATCACTCAATTTGACCATTTAGAACAGGGGGAACGCATCCTGACAGCTTGGAATATTACTGTCAGATACCGTTCCCCTCTGTTCCATAGGAAAGGAGGCTCACACATCTTTCAAATTCATACTGCTGACCTATTACCCCACAACAGATAAGTGCTGTGATTTTCAGGCTGATATCATTCAATTTGACCATTTAGAACAGGGGGAACGGATCCTGACAGCTGTGAATATTACTGTTCAGAGATACGCGTTCCCCCTCTGTTCCATAGGAAAGGAGGCTCACACATCTTTCAAATTCATTACTGCTGACTTATTACCCCACAACAGATAAGTGCTGTGATTTTCAGGCTGATATCATTAAATTTGACCATTTAGAACAGGGGAACGCGCATCCTGATAGCTTGGAATATTACTGTCAGATTACCGTTCCCCCTCTGTTTCCATAGGAAAGGAGGCTCACACATCTTTCAAATTCATACTGCTGACTTATTACCCCACAACAGATAAGTGCTGTGATTTGCAGGCTGATATCATTAAATTTGACCATTTAGAACAGGGGGAACACATCCTGATAGCTTGGAATATTACTGTTCAGATACCGTTCCCCTCTGTTCCATAGGAAAGGAGGCTCACACACCTTTGAAATTCATTACTGCTGACTTATTACCCACAACAGATAAGTGCTGTGATTTTCAGGCTGATATCACTCCAATTTGACCATTTAGAACAGGGGGAACGCATCCTGATAGCCTTGGAATATTACTGTCAGATACCGTTCCCCCTCTGTTCCATAGGAAAGGAGGCTCACACACATCTTTCAAATTCATACTGCTGACTTATTACCCACAACCAGATAAGTGCTGTGATTTTCAGGCTGCTGATATCACTCAATTTTGACCATTTAGAACAGGGGAACGCATCCCTGATAGCTTGGAATATTACTGTCAGATACCGTTCCCCCTCTGTTCCATAGGAAAGGAGGCTCACAACATCTTTCAAATTCATTACTGCTGACTTATTACCCCACAACAGATTAAGTGCTGTGATTTTCAGGCTGATATCACTTCAATTTGACCATTTTTAGAACAGGGGGAACGCATCCTGATAGCTTGGAATATTACTGTCCAGATACCGTTCCCCCTCTGTTCCATAGGAAAGGGAGGCTCACACATCTTCAAATTCCATACTGCTGACTTATTACCCCCACAACAGATAAGTGCTGTGATTTTCAGGCTGATATCACTCATTTTGACCATTTAGAACAGGGGGAACGCATCCTGATAGCTTGGAAATATTACTGTCAGATACCGTTCCCCCTCTGTTCCATAGGAAAGGAGGCTCACACATCTTTCAAATTCATACTGCTGACTTATTACCCCACAACAGATAAGTGCTGTGATTTTCAGGCTGTGATATCACTCAATTTGACCATTTAGAACAGGGGGAACGCATCCTGACAGCTTGGAATATTACTGTCAGATACCGTTCCCCCTCTGTTCCATAGGAAAGGAGGCTCACACATCTTTCAAATTCATACTGCTGACTTATTACCCCACAACAGATAAGTGCTGTGATTTTCAGGCTGATATCATTCAATTTGACCATTTAGAACAGGGGAACGCATCCTGACAGCTAGGAATATTACTGTCAGATTACCGTTCCCCCTCTGTTCCATAGGAAAGGAGGCTCACACATCTTTCAAATTCATACTGCTGACTTAATTACCCCACAACAGATAAGTGCTGTGATTTTCAGCTGATATCACTCAATTTGACCATTTAGAACAGGGGGAACGCATCCTGACAGCTTTGGAATATTACTGTCAGATACCGTTCCCCTCTGTTCCATAGGAAAGGAGGCTCACACATCTTTCAATATTCATACTGCTGACTTATTACCCCACAACAGAATAAGTGCTGTGATTTTCAGGCTGATATCACTCAATTTGACCATTTAGAACAGGGGGAACGCATCCTGACAGCTTGGAAATATTTACTGTCAGGATACCGTTCCCCCTCTGTTCCATAGGAAGGAGGCTCACCACATCTTTGAAATTCATACTGCTGACTTTATTACCCCACAACAGATAAGTGGCTGTGATTTGCAGGCTGATATCATTAAATTTGACCATTTAGAAACGGGGGAACACACTTCCTGATAGCTTGGATATTACTGTCAGATACCGTTCCCCTCTGTTCCATAGAAAAGGAGGCTCACACATCTTTGAAATTTCATACTGCTGACTTATTAACCCACCAACAGATTAAAGTGAGCTTGTGATTTGCAGGCTTGATATCATTAAAATTTGACCATTATAGAAACAGGAGGAACAATCCTGATAGCTTGGAATAATTACTTATCAGTTACCGTTCCCCCTCTGTTCCATAGGAAAGGAGGCTCACACATCTTTCAAATTCATTTACTGCTACTTATTTACCCCCAACAGATAAGTGCTGTGATTTGCAGGCTGATATCAATTAAATTTGACCATTTAGACAGGGGGAACACATCCTGATAGCTTGGAATATTACTGTCAGATAACCGTTCCCCTTCTGTTCCATAGGAAAGGAGGCTCACACACCTTTGAAATTCATACTTGCTGACTTATTCCCCACAAACAGATAAGTGGCTGTGATTTTCAGGCTGATATCACTCAATTTGACCATTCTTAGAAACAGGGGGAACGCATCCTGATAGCTTGGAAATATTACTGGTCAGATACCGTTCCCCCCTCTGTTCCATAGGAAAGGAAGGCTCACACACTATTTCAAATTCATACTGCTGGACTTTTACCCCACACCAGAATAAGTGCTGTTATTTCAGGCTGATATCATCAAATTTGAACCCATTTGAACAGGGGGAACGCATCCTGATAGGCTCTGGAATATACTGTCAGTATCCGTTCCCCTCTGTTCCAATAGGAAGGAGGCTCACACTCTTTCAAAATTCCATACTGCTGACTTATTACCCCACAACAGATAAGTGCTGTGATTTCAGGCTGATATCACTCAATTTGACCAATTTAGAACAGGGGAACGCATCCTGATAGCTTGGAAATATTACTGTCAGATACCTTTCCCCTCTGTTCCATAGGAAAGGGGGCTCACACATCTTTCAAATTCATACTGCTGACTTATTACCCCACAACAGATAGTGCTGTGATTGCAGGCTGATATCATGTAAATTTGACCATTTAGAACAGGGGAACACATCCCTGATAGCTTGGAATATACACTGTCAGATACCTTTCCCCCTCTGTTCCATAGGAAAGGAGGCTCACACCACTTTGAAATTCATTACGCGTGACTTATTACCCCACAACAGATATAGTGCTGTGATTTTCAGGGCTGATATCACTCAATTTACCATTTAGAACAGGGGAACGCATCCTGACAGCTTGGAATATTACTGTCAGATACCGTTCCCCTCTGTCTCCATAGGAAAGGAGGCTCACACATCTTCCAAATTCATACTGCTGACCTATTACCCCATACAGATAAGTGCTGTGATTTTCAGGCTGTATCATTCAATTTCGATCAATTTACAGATGGAACAGGATTCTGCAGCTTGGAATATTACTGTCAGATACCGTTCCCCTCGTTCCATAGAAAGGAGGCTCACACATCTTTCCAAATTCATACTGCTGACTTATTACCCCAACAACAGATAATGTGCTGGTGATTTTCAGGCTGTATCATTAAATTTGACCATTTAGAACAGGGGGAACGCATCCTGATAGCTTGGAATATTACTGTCAGATACCGTTCCCCCTCTGTTCCATAGGAAAGGAGGCTCACACATCTTTCAAATTCATACTGCTGACTTATTACCCCACAACAGATAAGTGCTGTGATTTTCAGGCTGATATCACTCAATTTGACCATTTAGAACAGGGGGAACGCATCCTGATAGCTTGGAATATTACTGTCAGATACCGTTTCCCCCCTCTGGTTCCATAGGAAAAGGAGGCTCAGACAAGTATTAAGGACTTTAATAACTAGACTTTTAGAACAACAGTTATTATTCAAATCCAATCGACACAAATTTAATGCAACATTTGCAATATTTAACACATCAACAAAAACATCAAAATAATTAAAAAAATGAAAAATAAACTGTCAATAGAAAATGTCTTATTTTATATATATACATGAACTTCCTTTCCTTTCCTTTAGCATGCTGCACATAAAAATTTGTCCTCTGTCTTTGGCCTTCCAACGCATGCATGGTGAAACCACCGTCCACAGGCATCACAGGATATCTGTAGTGCAAAAAACATTTTAACACTGCATGAAATATTTAAAGAAAACTGCCAAAGACAAATTAATGTTGGCAAAATGTGCAAAATAACAATTTTTTGTTTGCTGCCCATGATGGAATGTTTTTGGAAATATCTTCTTCATGGCAGGTGAAATACTGGCATTTGCATGAGTAAATGAGTAAAATAGATGCAAACACGCAGACACATTCTATTGCATAAATACCCATGTCAGCTCTTCCTCTCCCACTGTCATCTGCTTTCCTCGCCACAGTTTGAAGCAGAGGTTTGTCAGATATCTGTCACAAAAAAAGATAAAGTATTTGAAAGAGGGCAACATTTGTGAGGACAAGATGATTTCTTTTGAGTCCCCGGCAATTGTATTTTTTGTATTTTCAGAGATAATAACCTGAGTAGTCAAAGATGTTTTCATTTACAATTGTTGAGAGATGGGTTTAATATAATACTTACCAGATCCCGAAGGAAGAGTTGTGGCAATTTGCCGACGTAAACTCTGCACATCTTTTGCCAACAGGGAATTTGTAGCTCTTCCCCGTTCAAGATTTTCTCCATGAACTGATATTTAAAAAACAAGTTATCATCATTACTAACAATACAAATCTAAAATATATAGTTTATCTGAGAAGCACCACTTATATTCTGCACACTCATGGAGTAGAAAAGGGCAATTTTTTTTCATACCTTGATGGCAAAAACCCCACAGAGAGTGCGTCTGGTTGGTGTGGGATGAGCACTGTGTCGCATTTCCATCTGGACAACATTTATCCTTTCTTTCCTCATTTAATGCTCTAAAAACCAAAAATAATTTTGATATATAGTAACTTATTTATGATTTAACTTCATTCAAGCATCACATATATTGCTATAAGATGTCAATTGCTAATAGAGGAGCACAAGAAAATAATATTACCAATTCCTCAGTCATCAAAATAGAAGAAATAGAAGATTGTTGTTCCAGGTAAAAACAACTATTGTCCTTCCCCAAACAACCAGAGATTTTTTCAAGAAAAGGATTACACTAATTTTGTGCCTATGCACTTGTGTAATATTCATCTATAATGTTGCAAGCGAGGACAACTTGCCATTGTACATGTTTGACATACATCTGCATTTAGTCCTTTAGTCATATCATGTCTGCAATTGCTCTCCTGCCCACCAGCAGTACTATGCTATTCTTCTGGCTGATATTCACGAGATACTTCACATACATGCTACATCTATAGTAATATGTGACAAGTGGGTCATGTTAAATCTGAAGCCACAATTAAAGTGTACCTTGTTACATCCTGGCCCTTTTTCAGCTTGGCAGCAGTTTCTCCAAGTGAATCCAACAGGAGTGTCTTTTTTTCCGATGGATGGATATATTACCTGTATGCAACATAAAGACCTAAGATTATTGTACATACGATACGTTTGTCCACTATATTGACATTTAAAAAAACGCTGCTGGGCATGGTCTTCAAAAATACAAAAGAGCTCTACTGTATGTGGCATTAAACAAGAACTACTTTGGTATCAAGGTGCAAGATGAAGAGTTTACCGAGCTGAACATAAGTCTAAAAGAATACATGTAACGTATGTATGTAACGTGTAAATATGTGCTCAATAGCTGAAAAGTCAAAACTTACAACCAGGAACCAGTGATGGTGTTCATGCACAACACCAAACAGCACTTCATAATGTGCGGGATTCCACTGAAAAAGTTACAATACAAAAGCTTTGACTTGCAAGCCATCAACATCAAATTTACTGTTACCAGAATATGTGACAGGCAGTCGCAACTAAACCCTGAATCGTGGAATATTGCCGTCCATAATGACGGTAATTCCAATGTTCAATAATGAGCGCCTTCCCCTTAATTGTGCATTGTTCGACGCGCCAGCTGCACGTAGATTTACCAGTAAAATTGATTTGCAATTTTAAATTGCTTGCTTTAAAAATGAACAGTAAATTAGTTTTAGTCAGACATATCCACATATAATTAACAGTAATAGGAATTACTTGTCAAATTATTTTGTAATTATATTTCCACAAAAATTATCTTTACCTCACGTTTAGCTCCAATCCAGGTGCTGTTCGGGCAATGTCCCAGTAAAACACCTTGTACAAACCAATTTTACACAGCAGGACATTGGCCTTCAGACCGTCCCAGCATCCTTCACACCTGGCAAGGCAAGGCAGCATTGAATTTATAAGTGCTTTCCATG
>OLKM01004032.1:0-25000 GCA_900291075.1 Melanogrammus aeglefinus | reverse complement strand
CTAAAGCAAAAGCATAGGCGGTGGCCATAGCCATAACGACTCGTTTTGAGGGGGGTCTGATGCAAGACAGTGCAGGGTTTTAATTTAATCGGTTTGTTCTAATTAAAATACAGACCGCAGAAACAATAAATGATAATGCTATGACTATTCCTGCGGGATTCTCCAACTGTTTGGTGCACTGAGGTAAATGTTTGTTGATTCTGGAAGTGCTTGACTGATTTTTATGGTCTCATTAAGATCTATTTCACTGCGTTGGCAATATGCCTAACTTGTTGAGATTCATAGTTGGCAGCAGTGCTTTTCAAGTGAACTCAAAACTCATCAGCAACTAAGTACGGCAATCCTTGAGCAATGCTGAAGAATGTCCGCCTAGAACGGCTCTAATTGAAATCACAGAAAACTATCTTGTGAATTGGTGTAATGCTAATCTTTCTTTTGACTGTCAAAAAAGATGTAGCAATCAAATTTGTGTGCTGTTCAATCATTTATCTTCATTTTCAATAAGCAGGACATTAAGGCCATAGTTTTGATTTGTTCTCATGTGACCATGTGATTCCTTTATTTTTACTTTTGTTTCGTTTTTCAAACAGTACAAATTTACTCATAAGCCAGACCTTTCAGTTAATGACACTGCCTACGGTGAAACGCCTATGCTTGCCTTATTACAGAAAATGCTCAAATGAACTAAACGATTTATATTCTCATAATTCATTGGAATGACTCATTATGCAAAAAAACATATATGAGGAATAACAGGCCTTCTGCAGACATTTTATTTTTGGAAAGAACACTATCGTTTATGCGTCATTAGAAAATCACAAATCCAATAGAGGTATGAGACAGAGCAGAACACAGGAGCGAGTGAGTAAGCTGTGTTTAAATTCAGACTGTGAGAATAGATCTTGGTGTATCAAGCAGCACCCTGCGGATCATTTTGTACCACTTTAAGTACTTGCTGTTGGCATGTCCTTTTGGTTTGTTCTGGCCCAGAGAGGTGCGCCACAGATCAGAGGCCTGGCGAGAAGTCCACAAGTCTGGACTGCCCAGGTGGAGGTCTTGGCAGCACTGAAGTCATAACAGTTTCCCTGGAAAACCACTCAGATATGTGGTTGCAGAGGTCAAAGCTTTTTCCATAGACATATGAAGACTTGTCTCACACTCACACACTGCTCACCAATAAAATCCTCCTATGCAAAAGCACACGCACACCCTGGCACTCACATACAACACACATGCAACTAAATCTCCCGTATAAAGCAATGTAAAAAATCCAGTTCACTGGGATTCATAGTTAAACCCTGTGAGACTAATTAATTGGTACTGTTATTTCTCTCGTTGCTGCTGTAACAAAGCATGAATTAAAAGTTATCCCTGAAAGGCCAAAAACGCAAAGCTTGAAACAAGCAGCTTAAATAAATGATGTTGAAGATACAACCAGAAGCCAATAAGCCTGACCTTCGCTGCGAGTTTGTTAAAACAACGTGGGCATATAGTTAAAAGACTCAAACAGCAAAATAACAAAGTGACACAACTCCAAAGACTGTCAGCTTTAAAGCATTTACTCCTACATAACACAAACTGAATTAACGTTATTTTTAACAATGTTTGAAATTTTCTTGGTACACCTTTTACATGATTCATGAGTAACTAAAGATAACCCCTACCATTGCTCAAGTCTTCCACGGCACACTCTATCCTGTTCCTTCATATGCTCTTCCTTGGATGCATCCGTGCCCTGTGCTGATTAATAGGACGCATGGAATAGATTTAAGGTCTCAAATGGGAATTTGGGAGCCGAGCCCAAACTTCACTCACACTTGAGGTCCCATATGCAGCGGTGCGTGTCAAGTACCCTGTGCACGCACACGACACCGGGACGCTCGCCCCTGCCGAGAGCCATGGGTAGAGGGCACAGGAAGAGGAGGAAATGTAGCAGTGCAAAGTTCAAATTGTCACTGGATTGCCCCCCCACCCCACTACTCCACTCCCCTGCCCCCTGCTGGGGAAAATGGAACAATGCAGCGCCGGCGCCTCTGAGGCCACTCTCAGAGAAATGATGCTCGCTGTTATTCTCAGGCCAGCCATTTTAAAATGGCCCTGTGATTGAATGTGCTCAGAGCCTTTGGAAAGAGAGAAAAAGAAGGAGAATAGAAACAACAGGCCGCTGGAAAATAGAGTGGCACCCAGGCACCTTATCACCACTCTCCTTTAGAGCGTCAGAGCAGGTGGGAAGGTGGAGCGAGGGAGGGAGAGTGGAACGAGGGAGGTGAGGGAGGCTGCAGGTTGGGGAGCTTTTGCTTCAATCCGGATCTTTTCTCTATTTCTCTTCATCTTCTCCTCTGTCCAGTGGAAATTGCAGAGTGGGTTTTAAAATAGAAGCGTTGGGAAATCGGTGCGTCATCCAAACGCTGAACATTTGATTGGCTAGAGAGAGACACGAGCACGCATACGGCTACAGAAACGCACGCGTAAACCACACACGTGCACACACACACAAACACACGCACACACAGACACGCGTGCACAAACGTACACACATACAGAGGATGGAGGGTGAGAGAGGCCCCCCATGATAGCATGCATACCATCCCCTTATCCTGGTGGAGAGGTTTGTGTGCCCCTATGAACCTGAGGGCTGTCTTGTCTAGAGCCTATTGCTCCTGGTAGGGTCTCCCAAGGCAAAGTGGTCTTAGGTGAGGGGTCCGACTAAGAATGGTTCATAATACTTTAACAGCAAGTACAGTTTAGCTGTCAGGAGTTGTGCCCTACAGCCCTATATTATACAGATTGTAAAGTTCAACAGTATGGACAATCCAATCATCGCAAATCCTATAATTTGAGTGGCGGGAGTCCGCAGGAATCACGTGGCAGATGGAGGTGCTGATCCCTCCCATGGGGGGCAGTATGACGTCAGGACCCCAAACCTGAAAAGGAGGGTTCAGTCTGAACACAGTGACCCATCTAGCGCACTCCTGCGTTGTCGGAGACCACTTATAATGTGAACCTTCAATGCAAATACAGTGAGAGACGAAGCAAGGCTGGCAGAGCTAGCACACTGTGCCGAGGAAAGGGGAGTGGAAATCGTGGGAGTCCAGAAGCACAGAAGAGTACATGAACAGAGCAGAGCGGGGAGTTACTTGTTCATCATCTCATCAGCATGTGTGGGGCTACTGCTAAGCCCTTGAGCACGAAAGACTCTCTGTAGGGTGCACCAGCACACCGACAGGACCCTTATCGCAGACTTCGACTGCAACCCAGCTACAACCATCATGGTAGTGTACTCACCTACCAATGTAGTGCCAGTCGAGAAAGGACCCAAGAGGACCTTAGAACAGCACTCTGGGATGTTCCGGCTCACAACTTCCTAGCAATTCTGGGGGACCTCAACGCGAGGCTCGGAACAGGGGATGCACCCATCACGTATCATGAAAGCACTAACCGCAACGGTGAACAACTTGCTGCCTTGCTAACGGAACACGAGCTACTGGCTGCCAACACTTTGTTACGGAAGAGCATGGGGAAGAGATGGACCTTCCAGGACCGGGCTTCTGGTATGCTATGTCAGCTGGACCACATACTGGTAAGGCTTAAGTGGAGGAGTTCGATGCTGAACGCAGAGCTATACAGCACGTTCAACTCTGTTGGCTCAGAGTGGTTTCCATGAGGGTGTGACTGAGGGTCCCCAAGCCTAGCCCAAAGATCCACCACGACTGGAAGACCTTTTCAGGAAGCCCCGTCCTCCAAGCCAGATACACAGTTGAAGTGAGGAACCACTTCCAACTGCTGGATACGGAGGTAGGGCCTAGCACAGTGTACGAGCCGTTTGTTGCAGCGAACGTGGAAGCAACCAGGGAGTGTGTACCGAAGAAGGAGAACAGAATCTCCCCAAGGTCTATACATCCAGAGGTCATGCAGGCACGTGTAATGGTGGAGGAGGCGTGACGAAGCTTTGACCGCAAACGGACCACCGAGAGGCGTGGAGTATTGAACAAGCCAAAAACAAAGACTCTTCAATACCTATGACAAGATCAAATGGGAGGATCTGATGAAGAAAGGTATGGAGAATGGAGGCAGCACAGGGGGAACAATGGTATGGGGAGTCATGGAGGGTCATAAATGAGATGAGTGGGCGCAAGAGGTCGAAGGAGGGACAGGTAGCAGGCTGCAGCCCAGAGGACAGAGTGACTACCTGGTTCACTCACTTCCGTGATCTCCTCGGCACCCAACTGAGAGTGAATGGAGCTGAGGAAGAAATATTGGCAGTCCTAAGAGATCTCAAAATTTACGATGGCCCCTTTACAATTGGCGAGTTTGCAGCAGTAGAAGCAAGGGAAAAGTGTTGGGCCAGACGGCGTTCCCCCAGAGGTCCTTAAAAACTGCAACCTCGACGACATCATCCTGGAGATCTGCAACCTTGCTCTGATGGTTAACATCAAGCCCGATATGTGGTCTCTTTCCAACATCATCCCGGTGCCTAAATCTGGAGATCTCTCAAAGCCAGACAACTACAGAGGCATCAGTCTTACATGTATCTTCGCAAAGATGTACAACCGTATGATACTGAATCGGATACGGGGTGCCAACCCCATCAGAACCAAAATGGCTTTAGAGAGGGGAGAGCCGCCGTATCCCAGATCCTAGCCTTAAGGAGGATCATCGAAGAGGTAAAAAAGAACAACCTGACAGCCTGCCCTGTGTTTTATTGATTTAAAAAAATCGTATGACTCAATATACAGAGGAGTTATGATGACCATTCTCAAGGCTTACCGTGTCCCTTCTAACCCACTTCAGGCAATAGCTACCATGTATGAGGGCACAAGAGCAAGGGTGGTAACCCCAGATGGCGACAGTGAGGAGTTTGACATCCTAGCAGGGCTGTTTCAAGGAGACACCCCCGCCCCCTTCTTCTTCATTATAGTGCTGGACTACACACTCAGGTAAGCCATCAGTGGACCAGAGCTGGAACTCGGCTTCACCATTACACAGAGGAGGTCTAGGAGATTCCCTGCCGTAGTCCTAACAGACCTGGACTATGTAGCCGACATCAGCCTGATATCAGATCGTGTAGAGCAGGCAGAGGAGCTGTGAACCAGAGTGGAGACGGAGTGTGCCAAGGTTGGTCTTAGGCTAAATGTCAAGAAAACCAAGGTAATCACCTACAACATCCTCCCGGACCATCCACCCCTAATTACAACAGGGGGCATTGCTCTGAAGGTAGTCAATGACTTCAAGTACCTGGGCTCATGGGTGAACTCATCAGAGCAAGACCTTAAAGTGAGGAGGGGCACTCGCTTGGAGGGCCCTGAATGGCATGGCCTGTGTATGGAAATCCAAACTCCCCAGAAACATCAAGCTCAGCTAATTTTACGCAACCGTGGAGTCTGTTCTATTGTATGGCTGTGAAACCTGGACCCTGAAGCCCACCCTACAGAATTCTCTGGATGGGTGCTACACCAGAATGCTCCGCGCAGTTCTTAACATCAACCACAACGTGCACGTTACCAACAAGCATCTGTATGGTGGGCTACCAGGGCTGAGCGACAAGGTAGAAGCCAGAAGAATGAGACTGGCCGGTCATTGCCAGAGACACTGCGAACTTCCAGCAAGCATGCTGGTGCTATGGGAACCAACACACAGGCATCGATCAAGAAGACGTCCCACACCAACATACGTGGACATACTTCTGAAAGATGTGGGAGCAGAAAGCACTGGCAAACTAGCCAGATGCATGGAGGGTCGAGAGGATTGGAAGCACCGCTGGAGGACTCGTCCGAGGACGACCTAGAGAGAAATGAGGTTGAATGAATTATCGGGGATAAAAGCGCTCATTATAATCTGACTATGGAGTGTGTACACACTCTGAAGGAGGACGCAGAGAGGGCAGTGTCTTTCACCGCTTGCTGGGTTGTTTGTTTATAACAATCAAACACTTAGGTTGATGAACAATGACAATCCCTGGGCTACCATTTGTCTCCAATGTTTTCTGTAAATATAAAAGAGGGTCAAATTGAAAAGGCCTCTGATAGCAAGGGTACATGAGATGATGATGGCTGAATGTAGGGGCGGTTCTATGGGTGAATGCATTTGTATGAATGCCGCAACAATGGAAATAGCTAGGAGACACACTTAAAACGACGCTAACATGACAAGTTAATGATTTCCCGCTATTGATACAATGCTACACTTTGTATGGGAAAGTGAAGCACCCCTCTGATCACATTGTTCACAGTCATTTATTTACGTACATCAGGACCTTTACCCTGCCAAACATTAATTATAAGCCTGTGGTGCATTTCAAAAGACAGGCCAACAATATATTAACTTGAGAACGGCCCAGTCCGAGTGTTGGCGGCAGGTATACATGTTCTAAAAGAGAGTTGTTGTACACATGGAGGGTAACAGGAAGAAAAATAACATGTAGTTCAATAACACAGTGAGTTATTCATTAGTTGGAATTACATGTTAGGTCTACAATGACAAAGATACACTTTGCATGAACAAACATACACACAGGCCTACACACACACACACACACACACACACACACACACACACACACACACACACACACACACACACACACACACACACACACACACACACACACACACACACACACACACACACACACACATGAACACACAGCACACACACACACACACACACACACACACACACACACACACACACACACACACACACACCACACACACAACACACACACACACACACACACACACACACACACACACACCACACACACACACACACACACACACACACACCACACACACACACACACACACACACACACACACACACACACACACACACACACACCACACACACACACACACACACACACACACACACACACACACACACACACACACACACACACACACACACACACACACACACACACACACACACACAGATAAAAATGAATAATGCAGGTGGAACAGTAATGACTTTATGGTCTGTGGTTTGCTATTTGACTAAGAAAGCTCCAAAGCAGCCATGGAGGGGAGTCCTAATATGAAGCATTCATTCTATTAGCTTATCCTCACAAAAAGCTTTGGTGACATTCTGTGAGGCATTAGGCATTGCGCCTATTTCTGCTGACTTTGCGGTAACAGGGATGTTATTTCCTGATGAATATGGTTTACCCTCTGTGTGTCTAGGATTTATGCTGAACATGAGAATGTTTTTTTAGTTTTGCTAAAAGACTCTTCCAGTTCAGGGTCGACACTTGGAGCCCACAGCACTCCACTCCTTCTCATGACCATTAGCAGATGAAATGGGCTTTTCCACAGACCCAAATGAATTAATGCCAAACAAAAGCAAGACACAATGTCCACCAACCTCTACTCTGGGGCCGTCATATCACTCTCCACAGCATTCATGGTCCAATATATTCACGGAAGGGGTCTCAGACAAAATTATGCTGGCATTGAAATAAAGTAGATTAGTAGTACTGTAAAGTTGGCTTCCCCGGTTGAGATTATGCAGCCTGATATGGAAATGAGGGGGGGGGGGCAGGGGGGGGGGGGGGGGGCAGGGGCATGTCAATCATAATAAAGGCCTGGAGCTGGAAGGGTTCAGGGTGGTTCTCATCACTCTCTCCCCCCACCATGATTAATGACTTCAGGTATACGGCGTGTTACAGTGATGGATCTCACTTTGACCATGAGGCTTTGAAATGCGCCCCCTACCTAATTGCATTGATGCCCTGAAAGTTTGCATTAAGGGACAATGCCTAAAATACTAATTGTCTTGTCTTCTCTTTTTTCACTCCCACCCTTCTTCTTTCTACTCTCCCTCTATCTCTCTCCCCCCCCTTCCCTCCCTTTGGCCTGGTGCACTTCAACCAATGCTCGCTCACCAGGTAAGAAAAGTTTCTGACTTCTACAATCGCGCATACACGGACACGCATATACGCACACACAAACACAATCGCACACACGCATGGACTCACTTGTTTCCCGCACGCACACACACGCACACACATGCACACATGCACCAACACACACACGCACACACACGCACACACATGCACACATGCACAAACACGCACACGCACACACACGCACACGCACGCACATGCACACATGCACAAACACACTCACGCATACACGCACACACACACGCGCACACACACACACACATGCACACACACCCACTCACACACCCATATGCACGCTTACACAAATCGTGATATTGCATGCTAACTGTGGCCGCTAAGAACATTCGTCTTACAATTTGAGGAAAGCTTCGGATTTCTGCTGAACAACTTATTCCCCATTCACCCATTGGCAGCGAGAGTCTTTTGAAGCTGAAGGGAGTCTCCTTGGCCCAATTTCCCCATTATCCCACACACTTTGTATGCAAACATTTCCCATATGTTCCATATGTTAATAGTGGGGAGCTGTTGCCACTACTTCTTTTTTTCCTTATGGTTCGAGGAGTTAATGCTGAGGCGCACTCTCTCTCTCTCTTTGACAGATGGTCTTTTACAGGCAGGATTCAAATACATAATCCACAATTTAGTGCAGGTCTGCGTGCTTAATGAGTTAATATTGTTTTACAGCACAATGGTGGCAGATATGTTTGTGATGTTTGTGAATTTCAGAAATCTGAGAAGCGCAGCAATGCTTTTTATTTGTTTGTTATTTGGTATATCACGGGATCTTCAAAGTCTGCCAGAACCCGACATACAAACACATAAATATGCTTTATAGATGATATGACATGAACACACACAGGTACCCTGGACTGACCTCATTCAGAGCAGACCTCTCCTACTCCTGGAACGCCTTTTGCACGGTTGGGCTATTTAAGATCAAATACAATTAGGAAGTACTTTATTGATCCCAGATTGGAATTGTGGGTAGAATTGAGTGTACACATGCACACGACCATACTCAAACATGTACGAACACACACACACACACACACACACACACACACACACACACACACACACACACACACACACACACACACACACACACACACACACACACACACACACACACAGTGTGTCGGAGGAAAGGCTGGATCAACATAGTGCTAAAGTTGTGAATACTGACAGAGAGAGACAGAGAGAAAGTAGGAAAAGAGAGAGAGAGAGAGAGAGAGAGAGAGAGAGAGAGAGAGAGAATGATAAGCCAAATGCCAAAAAACGCCAAATGTGGGGAGGGAACAGTGACTTCTGGCCGTATATGCAGTATAACCCAAAAAGCATTGCTGGTTGGGGTAGAGTGTGTCGGAGGAAAGGCTGGATCAATGCTAAAGAAAGCAAGCATGAGCTGCTTGTGATGTCATGATGTCTACCTGTGTTCAGACACATGTCCTGTCTCTCCCCCATTTCCCTCCCTTAAATAGACATGCAAACAAATACACACACACACACACACACACACACGCACACACACACACACACACACACACACACACACACACACACACACACACACACACACACACACACACACACACACACACACACACACACACACACACACACACACACACACACACCACACACACACACAACACACACACACACAGTTCACAGACACACACACTCCACAACACCCGTAGCGAATATGCACTTTTATTTATCTGCATTTGGTTCTCGCTCAGTGGAATTTGCATACTGAGAACAAGGGCTTCCCCGGGGGGTATTCAACCAGCCCCAGTGATTGGCATGATTCCATCTTGGCTTGAGTTGAGAATTAAGTCAAAGTGAGGCAGAGCTCAAGAGGTCGGGAAAGACACGCCATGCCACGGCACTCAGACTTCTGGCGAGTTGTTCATGTGTTTTTTGAGGAAGATATTTACAAAAAAACACGGTTTGACTCTAAATTATTCAGATCCCATGACTGTTTCGCGGCGCAGAGGTTGAGCGCCGGATCTGGAAATTAGCGAGTAGACGGGAGTCCTAAAACCTTATTTCCGTCTCTCCCTGAATTCCAGTTGCTTATAATTTACATCTAGTAAGTAATTTACATCTAGTGTGGGCTCTCGGGACTCCTCCACTGTTGCCTGAACTCTCTAAACTTTGTGTGGTATTCCTGTCCTCGCCTTGCAGGGGGATTGCGTGGTGACAGAACAAACTACAACACTTTAAAGCCGACATGGGACAGAACGGCCCCGTGTTCACCAGCTAGATAACAGCTATGGTGACAGGACCTCCTGGCACTATGATTTTAGTGTACCCTTTTAAAGTACACTTCTTTTGACATGACTTGGTTTTGTGTCAGGGTGTCATCTCATTGTGTAGTGGTGGTGTGTTTTCGACCTGTCGACCTGTCGAGACAATCGTGTTTCCCCAATTGTTTTTGTACATATTTCTTTAAATACATAGTGAGCACTTAATACAAGTTTATTTTAAATAAATACCCCTCTGCTCTATAATACGCCCTACCACACTAATACATAATCAGGGGAACACATGTGTGTAGTGAAGGGCCCGTTTTCTCTGCACCATTCGCAGTGAACCTCACCAAACCAAGGTTTATACAGCGGGCCAGAGTAGACTCACTACAGCACCGAGTACTGGACTTATTAAGAGCTGGATACCATTGAACTCCACCCCACTGAAGTGATCTTAACAATGATGGTGCTCGCACAGGAAGCGAGGGAGGGAGCCAAACGGGTGAATTGGCGGTATGCAGCCTTGAAAGTCTGCGCCGCTGCTCATCTCATTGCAGCTACTCTTGAATGTGATAAAAAGCAGTTCCAGGAGTCCTTAAATGGACCGCATGAGCACCACTGGAGCATGGTAGACTCTCGACAAACAGTGCCGTCTGGATGAGGAGGGGAAATATGCAAACTGTTGAAATGTGTTGAAAGTAGTTAGTGAACAGGGCTTTCAGATTTGATCAGAGCAAAGAGACAGCTTATGAATGTGTTGATGGCATATGTCTGTGAAAGACACATATCAAAGTAGAACATGGAAGAGGATAGTCTGAATAAACAACTTATGAGTGAATGACTAAGATGCACATATGTGATGTCTAATTCATAAGCAGCCTTTTTTATAAACTGTCATGTGATTCACTTCTTATGTCCGTTTTATTGATGCACACTTTTTCGTTCAGATTTACTTCAACAAACACTCACCTTGCATGTGTTGTGTTTGATCGTTTGACGGGAAAATTGACAGCAACATTTGTAATGTCAGAAATAACTAAGCCATTCGGTTGCAGAGTATTACCTAAGATACAAAGTTAAGTGGATAAAAGTGTTTATTATTCGATGGTAATTGCGTGAATACAGCTCAGAGATCACATGGCTATTGTTTATTTGCCCTTTAATCGCAAATACCTCTATAATGCCTATATCTCTAGATACACTCACTCTACTCTCTATAATACATCTGATGCAAACTTTCCTTTCCTTCAGATGACCTTATCAAGACATTCAGCAGGATAAACTCCCAGTTGGCACCATGGAAATATTATATTGGTTTAGTTTTGAGGATGATAACCAGGCCTAACCTCCCAAACTGCATATATGTCCTCTTTATATGAGAAGGGCTTCTGAAAAGGAAAGGAAGAAAAAAGATAAAGGTACATTGCCACATGCAATGTTTGTATGGGACAATGTCAATGTTGTATATTTTAATAATAATAATAATAATAATAATAATAATAATAATAATAATAATAATAATAATAATAATAATAATAATAATAATAATAATAATAATAATAATAATAATAATAATAATACATTTTATTTGAAAAGTGCCTTTCAAGGTACCCAAGGGACACTGTACAAATAAAGTGCATGTACTCAGTAACACCACATGATCAGATAACACTGACAATATGCACTACACACAGGTGCACAGGACAGACAATGACATTGGCTGGGTATATTTAAAGAGGTAGCGATGAAAACAAGGTAAAACAGGGGAAATTAAAAAGAGTTTGTGAAAGTTGAATCAGGAGGTGGAAAGCAAAGCTGAACTAAAAAGTTTTTGTCATTAACATAGTTTTGAAAGTGGATATTGTTGTGCTTTGGCACACAATCACTTTTAATACAACACCTAATAGAACACCTATGTTTAAGAACAAACCTTGAATTGAGTTCAAGGATTCTGCAAGATCATTAACGAAAAAATTGCACACATTTTCGCAGTAGAATTACAGACAACAATTTCTGCTCTGTAATTTACAACATGGGCATCTGGTAAGGATGCCCACTGGACGCCTCCCTTGGGAGGTGTTCGCGCACGACCAGTGGGAAGGAGACCTCGGGGAAGACCCAGGACTAGGTGGAGAGATTATATCTCAACACTAGCCTGGGAACGCGTCGGGATCCCCCCGTCAGAGCTGGTCAATATGGCTCGGGAAACGGAAGTCTGGGGCCCCCTGCTTGAGCTGCTGCCCCCGCGACCCGACCCCAGATAAGCGGATGATGATGAGATGAGATGAATTTACAACATATTGGTGCTTGTTTATTTATTATATATTATATGTATAATATTAGTATATTATCGTTTAATCTGGCAATGTTCTGCACGCTGGAGTCCTCGTCCTAGACCTCGATGTGGCTTCAGGCTGTATCCCTCTCCAGTCACTTGCAGTGGCCGCAGAGCATGACAGAGGATGTCACCTCCTGAAGTAATTCATGCGGCCATCACCAGGCCAATGTGTTGTGACAGGTTTGGATGCCAGGGAGAAAAATGTAGCAAGAGACAGAGAGACAGAGTGATAAAGAGAGCGTGAGAGAGGGGGGGAGATAGACTGCGAAAGCCGAAACGAGCGGTGCGTTCACACTTCATCATCATCCGATAGCCTTTCTACGAGCCTTCCTGCTGAGGAGAAAACAAACAGGCTGAGGAAGTGAAATGGACAAACGCATGCGCTTGCGTGCACCTGTCCGATCGCGGCTGCGGCGGTAGGCTGGATGGAAAGGTGACGTCGTAGCGTCCTCCTCCTCGACGCTTCTAGACACGCCCGCTAGCACAGCCCCACGCACAGCTAGCACAGCAGAGCTCGGCCTTCACGCCAGCCTCTGCTCATGTGGAACCGGAGCTAAACAACTCGGTTAAAAGCAGGTGCTCATTAGCACGGCACCACCGTGAATATCATTATTTCAGGCCAATCATACTGATGAACCTGCAATTGCACACACACACACACACACACACACACACACACACACACACACACACACACACACACACACACACACACACACACACACACACACACACACACACACACACACACACACACACACACACACACACACACACACACACACACACACACATCCCCACACCCCTGCCTAAAGAATTTGCTCTCCTGCTGTGACGGAGTAAATATTCATGGCGTTGGCCCACCACTGTGCTGTTGGGTTAAATGAGGCGTGGGGAGGGAATGATGCTCCCTGGCTGTCCGCCTCCCTGACCCAGGACTTGTCTTTGAGAAGTGTGGATGGTGCCTGTAGCCTTAATGAGGCTCTGGCAGCTGTGGATGCCGAATTTGTGTGTGTGTGTGAGGGTTTGAGTCTGTGTGTGTTGTGGTTTGTGTGTGTGTGTGTGTGTGTGTGTGTGTGTGTGTGTGTGTGTGTGTGTGTGTGTGTGTGTGTGTGTGTGTGTGTGTGTGTGTGTGTGTGTGTGTGTGTGTGTGTGTGTGTGTGTGTGTGTGTGTGTGTGTGTGTGTGTGTGTGTGTGTGTGTGTGTGTGTGTGTGTGTGTGTGTGTGTGTGTGTTGTGTGTGTGTGTGTGTGTGTGTGTGTGTGCGTGTGTGTGTAAATCCAAGTTCTCCTTTATTTATTTATTACTTATTTTATGCAGTTGCCACTGTCACCCATTTGCAGAGAAGTCATGATCTCATTTTTAAAAAGCTTTAGCGTCAATTATGGTAGACATGCTTTCCTTCTCTCTAGCTCACTCTTGTCTCTCTATCTCTCTCTCTCTCTCTCTCCCCCTCCTCCTCCCTCCCTCTCTCGCCCACTCGTTTAACTGACAAGCCGTCCAACCACCAACCACGGAGACTCTCGCAGTGTCGGTGCCCCGACTGGGTTCTGTCTGACTTTGTGCTGTGTGTGCTTGTGGCCAGCCCGATATTGGACCAGTGTATGGTGTGCTGTGGTGTGTGGGCGGTGGGGGGGCCACATGACGAATCACTTAATGACCCTAGATAAGGATTCTTCCTGTGCACCGCTTGCTCGGGCCCCTGACATGTTTGGGTGCTTTCGATGATAACCCTGCGCGACGCGCGGGGGGGCGTGTGCCGCCGACCCTCCGTGAGACGCCCGCTCACAACGCAAGGGGTGACTCATTGCCTCGTTAATGGAGGAACGCGTGAGGGCTGTTATGATTGGGCATTACCACATAGGGGCACGTAGGCCACATGCTGGGCGTGGCAGTGATGGTGGTGGTAGTGGAGCCAGGCTGTTGATTCTACTGCTGCTGCTGCTGCTGCTGAGGTGCTGGAGGTGCTGGGGTGAAAGTAGGTTGGGGTGGGCGCCTGGTTGCTGGTTGTGCTTATGATTTATTAGTCTTGCTACATGTTGCTGCAATGTGTGCAGCGGTAAAATGTTGTGTGTGTATGTGAGTGTGCAGGGAAAGGTGTGTCTGTTGTGTTTGTGTGTGCACGCCTGTGTGTGGCTGGGTCAGTGTTCGTGTGCTTGTGTTTATGTGTGGCTGTGTGTCTTTTTGTGCAGGCCTATGGCTATCAGCAGCATGTCCATCAGCATGTTTTATTTGGTCTAGAGAAAGAGTGGATACATAGAGTATACCTGAGACTCTATGCTGCGCCATACTGATCCATAACCCTATGCGTCGGCTGGCTGTCAGCCTGATGCTGAAAACACTGAGAACTTACCCCCGGGGGACCTCCCTGCAACACCTCCGTCACACTCAACACAAGACTGGTGAAAAAGAAAAACAAGGATTTCTCCACCCCATAAAATAACCAAGGAGATGTTGTTATTTCACGTATGCTTTTCGGAGACCTGGAGTGAGAAAAAAAACACTAGCAAAGCAGAAAAAACAAGGCAGGGTGTTTGACAGACACATATTTTCCCTGGTTAAAACGATTTACTTCACTTTTTGTTCTGCAGGGAATCATGGAAAGCGATGATGTGTTGTCGTACAGCCTGCCTATATGTTTCCTGGAAATGTCTGGAGACGAGACAGCCCCATTTGTAGTGCTAAAGACCCAGGCGACGCACTGGTGACCTGGGGGGAATCACACAGAGCAATCGTAACTCTGGGGAGGTGGCAGGCGCTGCTGTCACCGACCACAGCATCCTATCTTCTACCTATCTGACTCTTCCCCTGCCTAGTCTGTCTCTCTTGAGGCTGGGAGTTGTGTGCATCATGTACTCTGTCTGGGTAGCGAGATGCTTATTTTCGGTTGGTGGTATGGGCCTTATACACCTCGCTGCCATCTTGGTGGGTTCCATCTTGGTGGGTTCCATCTTGCTAGCTTGGGGGTGGAATAGACTGTAGAACCCTGTATTCAGATTAGATCCAAGATGGCCTCTGGTGAATGAGGCCAATGAGGCCAACCTTCGCCTGAGGCAATCTTGATTCCATCTTGCTAGCTTGGTGGTGGATCAGAATGTAGAAACCCTATAGTTCCACCACCCAGCTAGGGTGGTGGCCTCAAAGATGGCCTCAGGTGGAATTGAAGGCAGGCTTCAGTTCCAACACATAGCTAGCGTTTAGATCCAAGATGGTGATAAGGCCCATGATGTCGACTGTACCAATGGTCTCATGACTGATGGTCAAGTGGCTCATTTGGCTGTCAGAGCCGGAGGGATGCACTCCAGGAGCCAAGGCGTTGAATGCATAATGCAGTGCTGTGTATGCACAGCTTGGGCGCATACTCGTATTCCAAGGTCACAAGGTGACGAGACATCCCTTAGGCCCACTTATACTTTGCTTTAAAGAGAGAGCGACGTGGAAAGCTACGAGTGGGCAGATTCTAAATGAGCGAGCTAATAATTTGGACGGTTGAATATGAAAATGTTCCAAAACATGTAATTAGTAAGTAGTGACAGCCATGCCAATTGAAGGCTTTATATGATGGCTTTTAGAGGAAAATTACAGAGCAAGTACTCTTTCCAATGTCAGCTTGTATAAGTACATCAATTCATCGTTCATTTAGCTGTATTGAAAAGTGACCTTTTTAAATAAGAATTTGCTGGTGTTTATCAAGGTTAGCCTCATCACAAATCAACACTGCCCGGTCTTGTCGGCCACGTTCATGCTGATTGTTTAGATTGAGTTCCCTGTCCCTTCAGATCCATTCTCACTTCCTGATAATGGATATAGTATCACATCGCTCATATGACATGTCTGGCAAGAGTCAGAAGAGTCAGAAGTCACCGTGGAACAGCATTTGGTTTGGAATAATCATTGAACAAGAGATTTTGAATTTGTTATTGGATGGGTGAAACTGGTCATTAGCGGTGCCTTAACTATGCCTAATCCTGCACCAATTTTCACAAAACTAGCTTTTTCTTCATTTTTCTGCCCATAAATATTGATGGAGAAATTGGCGGAGGAATAAGCGTGCTCGCTCGTGATTCAAAGCCATTAAGGCAATTCTTTACAAGTTATTCATTTCACAGAGCTGTCATTCTGGCCCAAAGTAACATGTAATTTATGCCAGTGCACTGAATACAGGGGGAGGGAAGGGGGGATATGCCAAGGCTTCTTTCATGAATCAAAAATATTAAAAAATCCATTTACTCAAATTTGATCAGAACCGATCATCTATGATTTGAGCCAGCACTTTGATAAATACAAATCCTCTGAACTCTGAGCATGGCTGGTGATTCTTTGGATTGACATAGTAATGTGTTGGCTGGTTTCATTGGCAAATTTACAAATAGCATCAATCAAATGAAAGACAGTTCTAGGAAATAGTAAGAAAGAAAATCACAGATAATTATTATTTGACATATGTATTTTATTAATGTAAACTATAGGTAATTGTTCATATTGATAAGATTTATACTCCCTTCTGGAGTTGTATTCGATAACTCAGTCTGCAAACAGTACAACCAAAGGATTTTCACGATGCAGACTCAGACTCATTTTGCCTTAATACATGTCTCTGGTGACCCACTATTTGTGCTGCTTTGAGCTTTGTTATCACTCAGACAGCATTAGGCTTTCTTGAAATGCCTTTAATTTGCTTAAGGTAACGTGACATTCTGGTCAAATTAACTTCTCAAACCGTGCTTGTGTCCTTTAGGGACATTGCATAAATTGGAGCCATTTTCAATAAGTGGATATTTAATTATATTATTTCATGCTGGTGGTAGCTCTCTAGTATCCTTCAAGAGGAATTGAGAACACACATCTCTTCAATGGTCGGTAGTTTTAATCTTTTTTAAAAAAAGAACATCTTAGCAGTTCAGGATGCAGTGGGAGTATATGGTTTATACAAACTTGATTAAATAACTATAACAAGGATGGAAACTGTAACGTGAGTTTACACCTTTTTTTCCTGTCTTTGTTCCTACACTGCTGTTACCGTGTCACACGTGTGAGTTAATTGCAATATGACAATGATTTGGAGTCGATACAGGTCCAAGAAGCCAACCTTCGAATAATGTATAGCATTTGTATCACCAGAAAGAAAATTAAAGACATAGGCTACGTTAACGCTCAAGGTGACCATATATATGGACACCTGTTGCATAGAATAAACACTCGCAAGGCAACGCTGATTGGGGTCAAAAAGGCGCGGTAAAGGAACGAAAAGACGAGGACAGACGAGGATCAACAATGCCGTGGCGTCCGAGAGGTGCACGTCCGTCCGTAAATGCAATCAACAACGCCTTCTGAGCGCGTGGCGCTTGTGTTATGATATCCGACGATCCCGCCTGGAGCTTTTTAATGGATAATAGCAGCTTGACTTTGCGTCGTCTTTCACACTGGGCAGATAGCGCTAATTTGTGCTGCTGGCCGGCGGTTGCGGCTTCATCATTCACTGTTTGGTGAGAGAGCAGCCAGCCAGCCCCCCCCCCCCCCGCTCCGCACACGCTGCTGCGCATCTCCTCACAAACAACAAGGGTGACATCGCCGCTATTCATCTCTGCTAATTAAATCGGACAATGCGTTAGTCACAGTTATGCGTGCTATCAATCATACAGTAGGGCTACGGGAACGGAGGGTTGACGGAAAGACGCTTCATGGAGTGTCTGTGTGTGTGTGTGTGTGTGTGTGTGTGTGTGTGTGTGTGTGTGTGTGTGTGTGTGTGTGTGTGTGTGTGTGTGTGTGTGTGTGTGTGTGTGTGTGTGTGTGTGTGTGTGTGTGTGTGTGTGTGTGTGTGTGTGTGTGTGTGTGTGTGTGTGTGTGTGTGTGTATGTGTGTGTGTGTGTGTGTGTGTGTCTGTATGCGTGTGTGTGTGTGTGTGTGTGTGTGGCTAATGTTGTCTGCTGCTGTGTTGTTGTGTTGAGAATACCGCCGAGTCAGGGATCAAGAAGACCGCTCCACCATCAGATAACCAAAACCGCATCATGAAATGCATAGGATAGTGGAAAGTAATTATTTGAATGGCTCCTCAGGAATATACTAAAATAGTAATACAGTAGTATTTTTGCGTAATTCAACTTTCAACTTTTCCAACGGTCCATTTAAATACTGTTTACATCAAATAAACATTTACAATGATATCATATATGTCTCTCCAGGCACTTTACTCTGTTCATTCAACCGGCAGGTTTTTAAATTAGTTTCCAACATGGAAAACAAATGTATTTGTAGGCCTATATATATATTAAGTCACAAGGTATTTCCACATTTCAGACATTTTAGACATAGCCACGTTTGGATGCAAATGCATCTGGGTGGTCTATTTATATCAGAGCTAAGTGTGCAATCAGAGAAAGTTTGATTCTTGGCGAAAGGGTCCTCTTTGATTCCAGCTCACCGCATGGCTCTGACGAGCCCGCTGCGAGCGCTCCAACGACTTTCCAAACTTTCCCCCCATGTTGCTCGGTAACTTCTTCCATTTGTTGATAGAACTGCTCGGGAATGTAAGACATGATGCTATGGACGCCATACTGCAGCTGTAGCAATACATACATACGTGTGTGTGTGTGTGTGTGTGTGTGTGTGTGTGTGTGTGTGTGTGTGTGTGTGTGTGTGTGTGTGTGTGTGTGTGTGTGTGTGTGTGTGTGTGTGTGTGTGTGTGTGTGTGTGTGTGTGTGTGTGTGTGTGTGTGTGTGTGTGTGTGGTGTGTGTGTGTGTGTGTGTGTGTGTGTGTGTGTGTGTGTGTGTGTGTGTGTGTGTGTGTGTGTGTGTGTGTGTGTGTGTGTGTGTGTGTGTGTGTGTGTGTGTGTGTGTGTGTGTGTGTGTGTGTGAATGTGTGGTGTGTATCATTGTGTGTGGGTGTGTGGTTGTGTGTGTAAGTGTGTGTTACCTGTTCCAACAGCACTGGGCCACGAGGGGCAGCGATGGGGAGGTAGGGATGGGGCACAGGGCCCATGCAGTGGAGCGTCCCCTTTTCATTAAACATCACAACCAATTGTCCCACACTCAGAGTTCCTCCCGCGTCCTGGAGCTCCCCGATCGGCGCCCGTATCGCAGGCAGGGCGGGCCTCCAATAGAAGAGGAGTCAGTCAAACAGAGCGATAGGCCCTGCCTAGTGTTTCACATTGTTTTCCCGCCTGTCTGCCGAACGAGAGAACTCACAGGAATCCTACTGAGCTCGTCTATGATGGATTACTGTCTCGCTGAAGTAGACGCGCATGCAAACATTGCCCTCTCTCAGAGGGCCACACAAACAAAGAGACATGACACACGCATGCACTCACACACAAACAGAAAAAGTTGAACACATACAGACCAAATGAAATATCAATCAGGCCTTGTACAAAAAAACTCAGTGGTAGTGTCTGGTTCCGTCCACAACGTAAACAGGGTTGTTTAATGTTTGTATCCCTGCACTGTCAAGTGGTTATAAGATCAG
This sequence comes from Melanogrammus aeglefinus, assembly GCA_900291075.1. Lineage (NCBI taxonomy): Eukaryota > Metazoa > Chordata > Actinopteri > Gadiformes > Gadidae > Melanogrammus > Melanogrammus aeglefinus. The sequence continues at coordinate 5,040 of OLKM01004032.1, read as the reverse complement.
ACAAGTTAAGTCCAAGTCGTCGTAAGAAAATACAATCGATCATTAAAATGAACAATATAAGTCTACTTTTTACATTGCCATCACTCCTGTTAATTAGATTCCCTTTTTCTTCTTCCTTAAAGACCGAACAAATGGAACATTTTTAAGCATCGATGCTATTTGCTACACAACAGTGAGGGAAACAGCCTTGGCTGGGAACCAAGAACAGCTTGTGCTGGCCAAGCTAATTTCGTGAAGCATCAGCATGTATCAGGGGCTCCACAGCCAAGTGATAGGGAAGATAACGGGTAGGATTTAACTCCTGGTGTAAAACACTCGCCACATCCACAGGAAACTCATTTAGAAATGAGAGGTTATCTGAGCAGTAGCAATTGCACTATGGCAGCGTGTGAGACATAGGGCCCCTATCTTGCACCCAGCACAATTGACTTTCTAGACGGACGCATGTATCATTGCTAGTTTGCACCCGGCGCAAATCTAATTTACCCCCACAGTCAACTCGCTCCGTTAAACTTGCGGCATGAGAGGCGTGTCGGCGAAAAAGCAGAGGCGTGTTCCGGCGCAAATTATACATGGTGCTATCTTACAGATCGATAAAGCAGTTGCGCAATTGACCAGAAGAATCCCGGTTTAAGTGCCCTAGTGGATAGCGCAGTTGGTGTTGCTATTTTGACGTCCCTAGACAGGTCGGAACTGTAACATAAGCTTACACACAAGTAGGCTATACACAACACAAACGTGCAGACAATTAGCCTAATTGAAATATTATGATGTCAACGATTGTTCATATGTGTGAAACATCACACATATGACATATATTTTTTTCCATAGGGGCTGCATGAATGAACAATGTAGTAGGCTATTCCATGTGTTCAAATAATAATAACAACAATAATAAATTTAAAGCAATGTACTTTATCCCAGCCTTCCAAAACAAAATCATGTTTTAGAATAGGCCTAAATGATAACGTTGGTTTAATTATTTGGGAAAGAATAGCTGATACAGCGGTAATAAATTGTACTTAAGTCATTGCATCTGCAAACACCATACAGCAGACACATATTTTCTTGGCACAGATATCGTGTACAAGCCCATAACTTTTAGGATTGATGAGTATTCGATCGTGACAAAACATAGTTTTACCGTGAGTGAGTGTTATAAAGAATAAATGAACACGGGTGATGCAGTTATCTGTTTTAACACACGCAAACACACTTAACGCATAACACAGTCCATGGCAATGTATATTACCGGGGATACACATGCATATTATGAACAAGATGTCTGATGTCTGGTAACGAACCATGTTTGTTACCCACCAATGTATCCATGGACATGCCCCCCCTCCCCCCATCTCAAGAACTTCTCAACCAACATAACACAACACGCTCCCTCCGCTCCACTCACTCAAACCTCCTTCACATACCGAAAACTAAACTTAGGACCATGGGAGATAGGGCCTTGATTGCTGCCGCCCCACACCTGTGGAATGCCCTCCCTCCTCCTTGAGGGCACCACAATCCTTCCACAAAAGTCTTAAAACATTTATTTTTAAGAAAACCTTTGGCTCCCACTCTTAGATGTTTTTAAACCCCTTTTTATTTTTGTTTTAAAGAATATATATATTCTTTAAAACAACAGCATATTATATATATATATAGTATATATATATATATATATATATATATTATATATATATATATATATATATATATATAATATATATATATATATATAATATTATATATAATATAATATATATATATAATATATAATATATATATATCGGGCACTATGAATAAAATGTATTTATTTGTTCTCTTTGACGAAATTTACATGACGACTCAGTGTTTCTGAAAATGTAGAAGAAAACAATTTTCCATGTGTGAATTAGGCCATATTACTGAGCCATTTGACGTTTGAAATACATGTGATCATCTGTCTCAGGGGAGACTGCAGACGCGGTGTCAAAATATCAACCTGTCAGGTTCAAATGCGCTCATGGCTCTTAAAGGGGGTGGGATATGGCACTCTCATTGATTTATTTCATGTTATGCCCAAAACACACCTACGGGTAAATAGAAACACCCATTTTAGATTAGCGTCGGGCGCAAGAGTAATTTTTCTGCCGGTATAATAGCAACAGAGCCAGAGATCCGCCCACAAAGCTACTTCCGTTGTGCGCTTAGACCGTTGAAATAGGGCCCATGAACACAAACGCACAAATACACACACACACACACACACACACACACACACACACACACACACACACACACACACACACACACACACACACACACACACACACACACACACACACACACACACACACACACACACACACACACACACACACACACACACACACACACACACACACACACACACAGATACACACACAGACATACACAGAAATATACACACATATACACACATACACACATAAACACACTCAGACACACACAGATACAAACACACAGGAAAAGACACACACACACAAGAATATGCGTACACACACACACACACAAACACCTTCAAGTGGCTGCTGTTTGCTGGGATTTCTCTCCCAGTTGACAGGTAGCTTGGATGACAGTGGGCCTAAGACAGGTCCGCACACAGATGAAATGGAGATAATTGGTAATAGGCGCAGCCTATATGGGTGAGAGAATACTGTATATCGCCAAGGGAGAGGGGCCTATATGGCTGAAAGAAGAATGTATCTCACCAGCGGGATGGGGCCTATAGGGCTGAAAGAAGACTGTATATTCAACCCGGGCTCACGAAAATATGTGACACTGTCACGTTATTTTAATCTATTGTTCGTGATCAGGGACACGTATTTTCAAAATTTTCATGTCAAAAAGCACAATTTCCAAACTGTCATGGCAACGTCCGCTCGGACACTGGACTAGCGAGGCATCGACGCGGACTTTCATTCACATAGCCAAGAACAAGACAATAGATGGCGAGGTACAATAAACATCAAGACATACCATTCTAAAAGAACAGATGAAAGCAGCTTACCCTTGTTTTCCTTCGCGGTTTGCCTACAGAGCAGCGGCACCTGCATTTTAATATATCCGTGAATTGTTACAATTTCTCAAGAATCAAAGGCGAAAGTAGAAAGGGGTGGCCAAAAGCTGTCGTATTGTTAGTTATCACAGACTATTTTAAGTAGAAACAGGTGGCCAAAAGCTGTCGTATTGTTAGTTATCACAGACTATTTTAAGTAGAAAGGGGTGGCCAAAAGCTGTCATATTGTTAGTTATCACAGACAATGCCTCGCAAGTCCAGTGTCCGAGCGGACGTTGCCATGACAGTTTGAAAATTGTGCTTTTTGACACGAAAATTTTGAAAATACGTGTCCCTGATCACGAACAATAGATTAAAATAACGTGACAGTGTCACGTATTTTCGTGAGACCGGGTTGGTATATTGCCAAGGGGGAATGGCCTGTAGGGCTGAGCAAAGCAAGGCTCTACATCACTAGGGGGGCTTTTTGCAATGAGGGCCAGAAGTCCAGACATCCAACCGGCCTCCCCATGACATTATGTCTCAAGTTCCTCTGGCCGCTTTTTAATTTTTATGTCTGTTCATTTGCCTCTCCCTTTGAAGCAATCAATGTTGGGCAATCAGCTGAAGGTCAGCTGACAGACTGGCCACCGAGGAGAAAGGCAGGGGGGAAGAGAGAGAGAGAGAGAGAGAGAGAGAGAGAGAGAGAGAAGAGAGAGAGAGAGAGGAGAGAGAGAGAGAGAGAGAGAGAGAGAGAGAGAGAGAGAGAGAGAGAGAGAGAGAGAGAGAGAGAGAGAGAGAGAGAGAGAGAGAGAGAGAGAGAGGAGAGAGAGAGGGGGAGGGAGGGAGGGGGAGGAGGGGGAGGGGAGGGGGGAGGGAGGGGGAGAGAGAGGGAGAGAAATAGAGGAGAGAGAGAGAGAGAGAGAGAGAGAGAGAGAGAGAGAGAGAGAGAGAGAGAGAGAGAGAGAGAGAGAGAGAGAGAGAGAGAGAGAGAGAGAGAGAGAGAGAGAGGGAGAGGGAGAGAGAGAGAGAGAGAGAGAGAGAGAGAGAGAGAGAGAGAGAGAGAGAGAGAGAGAGAGAGAGAGAGAGAGAGAGAGAAATAAGGATAGAGGGAGAGAGAGAGAGAGAGAGAGAGAGAGAGAGAGAGAGAGAGAGAGAGAGAGAGAGAGAGAGAGAGAGAGAGAGAGAGAGAGAGAGAGAGTATGAGGGGGGGGATCCAGAGAAAGAGTAAAACAAAAAGATTAGAGAGGCAAAGTGAAAGTGAATTGAACAAACCAAGAAGAAATAATATTCAAGCGAAGAGTGGCATTGGAATTTGGACATAACAACAGGTCTCCCCTCTTGGCAGGATCCCTGCTTTGTGTATTCCTCGTCAGAATGAGAACGGAGAGAATGCACATCTGATGTCACTTATCCCATCATAATAATAGTGTCATGGTGTCCCTTTCCCCTCTCAGTGGCTCTTTAAATGCAGGTCCATCTCACAGCGAGGGGACGAAACCGCCCCGCAACTCACTTCATCCATCAAGCACAGAGTGACCGTACAACAGGACCTCTTTAATATTTCACTAATTGAGGTTCCTGAGTGCTTCAGCCATCATCTTCCTTCCACGCAGCCAGAGAGAGAGTTCACCGGATAAGTGGGTGACTGACATTGAACTGGCTTGACCCTCAATGTTTAGTTTATCCGTGAGGAGATTCAGCTTATACATAATGCCTTTTTCTTAACCGTTACCGAGTGACCTACAGCTGACTTTGATCAGGAAGTGCCATCAGGGCTAGATGTGTGGGCTTCTGTGTGTACGTGTGTGCTTGTGTGTGTATGCGTGTGCTTGTGTGTGTGTGTGTGTGTGTGTGTGTGTGTGTGTTTGTGTGCGTGTGTTTGTGCATGTGTATGTGTGTGTATGTGTGTATGTGTGTGTGTGTGTGTGTGTGTGTGTGTGTGTGTGTGTGTGTGTGTGTCTGTGTGTGTGCTTGTGTGTGTGTGTGTGTGTGTGTGTGTGTGTGTGTGTGTGTGTGTGTGT
>OLKM01004031.1:0-26323 GCA_900291075.1 Melanogrammus aeglefinus | reverse complement strand
GAGAAGATGGTTCCTCCAGAAACACAGGGAATTTAAGGATTTACTCCTCCCACTCCTCATGGATGTCATCAGCTTGGCCTCTAATGGCGCATTTCCACTAGCACGGCTCGGCTCGGTACGGCTCGGCTCGGCGCGCTATTTGCGTGTTTCCACTAGCACGCATTACCTGCAACCGGGTACATTTTTGGTATCACCTCAGCCCTGGTTCCAAGCGAGCCGAAGCGCAACTAAAACGTGACGTCAGCTGACTGCCTTCCACTGATTGGCCGATGAGTGCCGTCACTGGAAGCGTCATAACCGCGCGACTTTTCAATAGTGTTTTGTCTCGCGGCACCGGAGGTCTTCTCGGGCTTCTCTTCTTTTCTTGCCTTTCTGTGCGACAAAAAGCCACAGGGGTGGAGCAGCAACACGATCGGCTCATGTCCTTCCATGCCTGTCCTCCTCTGATGTTGTTGTTGTTGTTTTTCTGGTCTTCCGGATCTTTACGTTGCTCGGCCGCTGTGTAAATGACGTCACAGCGGTTTCGCGAGCGGCGTGTTATGACGACCCGCGCCACGTCGAGAGGCACCAGTTGTATGGAAACACAAACCAAACCGAGCCGAGCCGAGCCGTGCCGAAGCCGTATCGAGCCGAGCCGTTGCTAGTGAAATGCCGCCATAATGCCCCTTTTCCACGTGCCAAAATAGTACCGACTCTACTCGGTGCGGTTAGTGCAGCCCGTACACTACACGCACACGGTACCAGTAAATTTTTTGGCTTTTCCACACAAAACCATGGCCTGGAACTGGGCGGGAGTCAGAGGCGGAGTCGGAGGTGTTCCGCGTTGATCGTCCAGGTCCTTCTGTCCCCTCTCTGACACACGCACACAGAATGTCTGAACCTCGCTCATCGACCAGAGGTGTGGTTCTTCTTCTCATGTTTTCCATTTTCTTTATCGTTTTGTCATTGTTGCCTCTCGCAGTTGTGTTTCATACATGACGGGTGAATTGTTTAAAAGACCCCGCGCTGCGTCGATCGCACATATGACGTCATTTCACCTAACCAATTCAGTGGGGACAGCACTGTTCACGTGACATTTAGGCCCCGGACTCGTACGGTTAGACCTACCTCTGAAACAGGTACGAACAGGTACTGAAAAACCGTAAAGGCGGTTCCCGCCTCCAACCCGCCAGTGGAAAAGCTCCAAATCACGGTAGAGTCGTGCAGAGCCGTACCGTATGCGAAAACGCGCAGTGGAAAGGCGCATCAAGAATCAAACACTCTCCTGAATCATTCTCCACAGCCATAAATTACTCTTGTAATTTACAAAAAAATAGAGAATCATATGAAAATGCTCTTCATAATCAGCCAACTTTCATTGTTAATTTGCATATATAGAAATTAAATTTTCAAGCCCTGGCTAACAGAATAGCCAACTGCCTGACTCCTCATTAATAAATCCAGACCAGTGTGCTTTATTTCAAAGCGTCTCCTCCCTAGTAACTATGTGGAGGCTCTTTAATATTATTCGTTTTAACAAGAATCTGAAACGGATTCAGTGAAGCCTGTGGACTTTAGACGCTGAAAAGCCTTTGATCGGCTAAGAGTAGCCCTATTTATGTGACAGTGTGGCCAAGTTTGGTTTCTGACCCATTATATATTAGTTGGGTTCAAACTCTATTACCATTAACAACCAGAGGCAAAAATATAAGCTCAGCACAATGGACAGAGTTTCATCTACATTCCCTTAGGTAGTATGAAGGTGACAGGGATGCCTCCTGTCTCTAGCACTTTTTGACCTGGCAATTAAGCCTTTAGCTGAAGCAATTAGACAAGACATGACCTGACATAAAGGGCTTTCAGGTGGTTTCGACAGGTCAATAAAATTAATCTTCTGCAGATGAGATACACTACTTTGTACTATAAAGAGACCCTGTAACTCTAGGTAACTCTCTTCTTTCCAAATTACACACACATCTACTTAATACTTTATGGTAATATTTTCAGGCTATAAGGGTGAATTTGGAAAAAAAAAGTGAAATTAATTTAATTGGACAAATTTGATATCACTCCAATACATCCAGTGTGCATGTGCATCCATTTTAGGTGGCCTATGGAATGTGTATAAAATACCATATGGATTATTTCGATAGACAACAACCTTCCGAAACCTGTACAAAATTGAATTTACCTCCTTACTGTGCTTCAGGTAATGATTTTACGTAGTATGGATGCGTCTGGTCTCTTCACCTTGATTGGCAGAGTTATAATTGTAATAAAATGAATGTACAACCGAGATTGGCATAATAATATTTTCAATCCCTGCCAATTCCATTGCCACCAATCCTTCTTTCCAAAGTTCTCAATAGATATTTCAGACACATTTTGATAAGGGAATTGTTAAAGTACGCCGGGGGTATCCAATAGGAAAGCTAACATGGGACTATGAGGGCTCAGGGGTGCACTTCATGCGACTTACCCAATATTTTTAAAACAGATACTTTACTTGGCAGCTGAAATGAGGTTCTATCTTCATCCTATCTACGTTTGAGAGCAGTGACGCTCCTTCTTGGACACAAATGCGGACGGTGTGACACCCCCTGAAAGAAAAAGGTCCACAGTGACTTCATTTTTAAGCATAATTCTAGAACGGTATAGGGACAGATAACCCTATATTGAGGCATCTGATAAAAAAATGTGTTATCGAGTTCACAAGAAGTCTTGGCATTGAAGGTGGAACTGTCCCCTAAAACCACTTTAAAGCAAAATTGAATCTATTACCCATGACTCTTCATAATAAGATTCTTGGACAATATGGCATCATAATAAAGGAGAATCCAACACTTGGATAATTTGCTTCGACAAAAGGACTTCTCATCGACGTCATTTGGAGCACCTGAAGAGGAAGTATAACTTGCCCCAATCAGAACTTTTTACTGTTATCTCACACTAAGATCCTCTCTGAATGAGCTAATTTTGTGTCCTGGAGATGACCTGTTCCTGACATGAAATGGATGTCTGTGAACTCGAACTTTCTTTTACGATGGGAACACGCATACATTATTTCCGAATATCGTATCGCCTATTTTGTGAATGAGGGCCCAAAACCAGGTGTGCATAAGTCTAGAATGAAAATGGAAGTGAGATCTCAATGTTACAATTGATGAACACAGTTTAGGACGGAATTATGTCAAAAACAGCTTGTTCAACTATTAATTATTATCACCGTACCCCAGATAAATTACATTCATTCATAAATCAAACCTGTCAGAAATGTGCTTCAGATGTGATACTGAAGTTGGGTCCCTTTTTACATTTTACCTGGCTGTGTATTGAAGTTAGACCTTTTTTGGCATGATGATAAGCGCCACTTTAACCAGGATCACAGGAGTTGGGATTGTTCCTGTGGACCCTGCACAACTCAAATTCATTGAAAACTTTTTTTTTATCTCCCGGGAGCTGGACTTTCTGTTTCTGTGCGAGACCTGGTTCTCTACTGGTGAGAAACATTGCCGTTCTCTGAATCTCCTTCCACCGGACTCTGTACTTTTTTAATTCCCCGAGCGGACTGGTAGAGGTGGAAGGTGTGGCCTCTGTTTACAAGCCGTTTTTTCACTGCCGGCAGATCCCACACGCTGGTTTTGCTAGCTTTGAACTGCAACTGTTTGAATTAATTCTGTCGTCCCCCGTTTTATGTGCAGTGGTGTACCGTCCACCTAAATTCAACAAAGACTTTATCCATGACTTTGCTGATTTTTTGTCTGGGCTTATGGTTAAATATGATCATATAACAAATTTGTGGTGATTTTTAATGTCCATGTTTGCTGTGAGTACACAGCCTTCTGGCCCGGGACTTTCTGAACCTCATTGACTCCATTCAGTCTTAATCAAGCCCGTCTCCGGCCCCAACTCACGAAAAGGGTCACACACTAGATCTTGTGCTATCCTATGGTGTTTCTGTTTCTGTGAATGAAATCTGTGCCATGTCTTTCTCCGACCACTCCCCTATTCTGTTCTCTGTATCAGTCCCATGCTCAGGTAATACCCCTGATTAACCCCTCGACTGCTGGGCAATTTTCAGCCGCTTTTAATGACTCCCCCTTGTGTAGGCCGCCACTGGGCCTTAGCTCTGATTTTACTGCTGATCAGCTTTTATCTACTTTCACTTCAGCCTGCACCGTAATTCTGGACTCCGTCGCTCCTCTTAAACCCAAACGCATTAAAGCACAGACCATCAACCATGGCTCAAACGATTGCAACGCGCGACCTCAGACGCGCCTGCAGGCGGGCTGAGCGCAAGTGGCAGAAGGACTGCCTCCACGTGTCCCTCCAGATTTTACGAAGTTGCTTGGTGGATTACCATCGAGCTGTTTAAACTGCCACCAAATCCAGTACATTTCCTCATTGGTCTCCAGAAATAGTCACAAACCCCAGGTTTCTTTTCAACACACACTAAAATTCTCTTATAATCCCCGGAATGAATCCCCTGTCGTGCCCTCACCTGCTCTCTGTGAGAGCTTTTTTAAAATTCTTTATTGAAAAGATTGCCAGCACTCAGGGCCTACTGGATACCTCTGCCACCCCACTTCCCTGACCACCCGCCATCCCCCAGCCAGCTGGTCCTCGGAGCAGTTATTAGCCAGTACCCTTTCCTCCCTCTCTAATGCAGTTAGACATCTGCAGCCCTCCAACTGCCCTTCTGACTGCCTTCCCTCCCGCCTACTCAAGGACTCTGTAGTTTTCGACTCAGTTGCCCCCATCCTTCTACTGCTTGATCAACACCTCATCCTCTCCTCTGGGTGCGTCCTGGCTGCCTTCAAGCATGCCGTGGTGCAGCCACTTTTAAAGAAGCCAAATCTTGACCCCTCTATTCTTTTTAACTTCAGGCCTATTTCCAAGCTTACCCTTCTCTGTCTAAAGGCCCTTGAGCGAGAAGGTCTATGTCCAGCTGCAATCCTTTTTAAAACAACACAACACATCTATTGAGAAATTTCCAGTCTGGCTTTTAGAAACCAGCCCACAGCACTGAAGCCTGCTCTCCTGAGAGTGCTCAACGACGTGCCTGTCTCCTAGCCGCTGACTCAGGTAGCCCTGTGATCCTGGTGCTTTTAGACCTTACAGCCAGCTTTGAGACACGGTGGATCATAGGATTCCTGCTGTCTCGGCCTAGAGAGCATCACGTAGGCATCAAAACATAGCACAGCCCTGAAGTTCTTCCGAGTCCTACCTGGCCAAAGAGGAGCTTCTCTTGTACAGCTTGGTGATTCCATCTTCGTCTGCTGCCCCCCTTCACCTTGCGGGAGTCCCTCAAGGCTCCATACTAGGCCCCATTCTCTTTCTGTTGTACGTTCTACCCCTAGGGGAAATCCTAATCAACCACAACATCTCTTTCCATTGTTATGCAGATGATGTCCAGCTGTGTATCTCCCCCTCAGGGTTGACGGGCAGGCTGCACTCCATCCACTGCTTGGACTGTCTGGGCTGACATCAAAGCATGGATGGGTGCAAAACTTCCTTAACCTCAATGACAGCCAAGACCGAGACCATTGTTTTTGGAAAAACCTCTCCAGCCTTCTCCAACGATGCCCTGGGCCCTCTCGCCTCTACCATCAGGCCATCTGTCAGAAATCTGGGCGTGATTTTTGACAGTGCCTTCAAATTTGAGCAGCAGGTCGGTGCAGTAGTTCGAAAAAGCTTTTTCCACCTGAGAACTATTGCAAGGCCAAAGCCTACCTGCCCCAGAGTGACCTTGAGAGAGTCATCCATGCTTTTATAACTTTCAACACTGGACTACTGCAAACCGGCCCTATATCACACCGGCATCGACCAATCACAACTCCGCCGCCTGCAGGTAGTCCAAAATTCAGCGCCGCCCGACTCCTCACCCGTACAAAGAAGCGAGATCACATCACCCCGGTCCTTGCATCACTCCACTGTCTCCCTATCCGCTACCGCATTGACTTCAAACTTCTCCTGACTGTTTACAAATCCCTTCATGGTCTGGCCCCCACCTACCTGTCTGGATGTTCTTCCACCGCCACATCCATCGAGAGCACTCCGGTCAGCCGACCAACTGTTGTTGGAAGTGCCCAGGTCCAGGCTAAAAACCCAGGGGGGACAGAGCCTTCGCAGTGGCAGCCCCCAGACTCTGGAACTCCCTCCCCCTACACATCCAGTCAGCCCAGTCTTTAAATATTTTTAAACCCCAGTTAAAGATCCACCTTTTCTCCCTTGCCTTCGATTTGTGTCTTTTATTTTTGTCTAACTCAGTCGTTGTCTTTTAACCCTTTTCTTTTCTTTTTTTTTCTTTTTAAGTGCATTTAGCACTTAAACACAAGCACTTTCTGTGAAGCTTTTTGGTTGCGGCTCAGCCGCTTGTATATGTGCTATATAAATAAAATTTGATTGATTGATTGATTGAAGGCGAGTTAGAGGGCGGGCCCCTTCTGGAAGGTTTAGAAGGGGGCACCCCTCGGGAAGGCGAGGTAGAGGGCGGGCCCCTTCTGGAGGGTTTAGAAGGCGGCACCCCTCTGGAAGGCGAGGTAGAGGGCGGGCCCCTTCTGGAAGGTTTAGAAGGCGGCACCCCTCTGGAAGGCGAGGTAGAGGGCGGGCCCCTTCTGGAGGGTTTAGAAGGCGGCACCTCACTGGAAGGCGAGGTAGAAGGCGGGCCCCTTCTGGAAGGTTTAGAAGGCGGCACCCCTCTGGAAGGCGAGGTAGAGGGTGGGCCCCTTCTGGAGGGTTTAGAAGGCGGGACCCTGGAAGTTCTGGAAGTTCTGGAAGAGGTGCACCCTCGGGAAGGAGTAGGGTTCAGGAACCAGACAGGGCTCGGGGACTGGAATCAGCTCAGGGGCTGGAGAGAAATGTGGCACTCCAAACTCACCACCCCAATCTGATAGTCTGTAAGGCACCGTCTAACCCGGGCCTTGAAGCGACAGCACTGCACGTCCACCCCAACACAGTCTCCAACACAAAGAGCTTCCGCTGGGTCTAATGATGGTCGGATCATTCTGTCACGGTTTGCAGGTAGCAGGCAGGCAGGTAGGACCCAATCGCAGACAGCTCAGGTAAAAGGATAATTTATTAACTCAAAAGGCACGGAACGCGGGGAACATAGGTAACATACAGGACACAACTCACCACAAACTACAAATGATTCGACAAGCAACAAAGGAAAGACAAGGGCTTAAATACCAAACACAGTGCACGCCAACGAGTTACAGTCACGAACGAGCACGCAGAACCAATTAGGGGAGGGAGCAGTAATCACACAGGAGGTAAACCTGACATGGGGAGAAACAAGACAGATACCAAAGTAAAACGAGACCATGACAGTAATGACCACGGAAGAGGCAGTGCATGAAGTATTGATTAGACAGAGATTTATTAGATAGGCCTACCTAATAAACCGTTGGAACAGACAAGGCCGGTGTTACACCGAATTCTGCGACCCACGGAAATGTGTGACCCCAGGGGGCGCTGTTGCACATTTTCTGCAACATGCACGAGTTTGAAGCGTAGACAGGCATGAAGTCGTTCACGTGCGGAAACATGCACGAGCTTAAAGCGTATCGTCATCGATCACTTGGAATGGGTACATTCGTTTTGTGACACCTGGCAATACTTTCTTCCTTGATAGCGTCTTTCACTGACAAGCATTTTATGGGGAAAGAAGCAATGGTGATGGACCGTACTATAGACAAGTTTACGCGCGAAACCACGGGCGCCGCCATGACGCTACAAAAATGCATTTCATTTCCGCCGGAAGTGGTTTGCGTAGCGTCTGCCGGTGAAAACACAGCGATTTCGATGCTAGCCTGGGATCACGGTTCTACCACTTTGACTGGAGATGGCGTTAAAAATTTATGGCGAAAATTGATGATTTTGTCGAGGGAAGGTTACAGTTCTGCAGTAAATATCGCAGCATTTTAAAAATAATATAAACTGCCTTATTAAGGTCATGCCCACAGGAGCCAACAGATGTACCTTATTTACATAATGCACAATTTACATGATCTCTTTGTGCTGTGCAATATATCAATGTGCCTGTACTGTTTGAGTTAAAATAAAGTTTGTGATGTAATTTAATTTAATTTCATTATTGCACTGAACTACAATCATGAAGGATAGGCCTTATGTTCCTAAGAGGGTTACAATTTCTGTTAACACAGTTTATCATTCATAGCAAGCTCATACTGTAGATAAATTAACACTGGATTAATTCATTGATTTTTGAGAGAAACTAAAGAAATGGCTTCAACAAGAAAGATCACACATGTTAAATTCTAAAAGGTATTTAAAAAGTAAAATACAAAGCCCACACAATTACATCACTATAAAAAATATTCATATATATATATTAAAAAAAATACAATGCATGCAGTACTTATTGTTGTTTTATCTGTATTTAATGAAACAACATGGCTGGGTGTTGGTAGACTGGGACATAAGGCAAGATTCTAAACCTCACAAGGCACTCTGATAAGTGGACTCTTCAGGTTAACTAGGCCAGCACAGATGGCCCAGCCCGCCAGAACGGAAGTGGATTGCATTCGACGGAAGAAGTTCAGGAAGTAGAGCGGAAACGGCTCAAAAACTTGTCGATACGCCCTATCCATATTATGAGTCTGTGAAATGCTAATCAATGCCAAGCACATACAGTGTGCTTATTTATTCATGTTTTTGTTATAATGCCCACCGTTTTTATTTTTATGCCCACCGTTTGCCCAATTTTTTTTACTGCCGTTTATGAAATAAATATGAACTAATGCCACAATTATTCATGTCCGCGATCATCACAGAGTTTAAAAGTAGCACAGGTCGCAATCAACGATGGGTCACAATCAATCACAGGGCTGTCGAATTCTGCGACCCCACTGTACATGCGGAAAAGTAGTCAAACCCCAACTAAATGTTTTCAGGTAATTTGTCGTCCTCATATCTGTATGTGTAAGCAATTATACATGTCTGCGATCACCACAGGCTCCACAAGCAGCAGGTCGCAATCAACGATGGGTCACAATACATAATCCATGACAGCGGTCCGTCGAATTGTGCGACCCCTAGCACTGTAAATGCGGGGGAAAGGAGTCAAACCCCAACCAAATGTTTTCAGGTCATTTCTCAACCTCATATCTGTATTTGTAAATGATAAACAAATGACCTGAAAACATTTGGTTGGGGTTTGACTACTTTTCCCGTATGTACAGTGGGGTCGCAGAATTCGACGGTCCGCTGTCATTTATTGTGACCCATCATTGATTGCGACCTGCGCTACTTGTGAACTCTGTGATGATCGCAGACATGAATAATTGTGGCATTAGTTCATATTTATTTCATAAACGGCGGTAAAATTTTTTTTAACGGTGGGCATAAAAATAAAAACGGTGGGCATTATAACAAAAACGTAAATAAATAATTTATTAAGCACACCGTATGTGCTTGGCATTCATAAGCATTTCACAGACACATAGTATGGATAGGGCATTTAGTACGGTCCATCATCCTTGCTTCTTTCCCCCTAAAATGCTACAGTCAGTAAAAGACGCTATCAAGAAAGAAAGTATTGCCCGGTGTCACAAAACGAATGTACCCATTCAGAGTGATCGATGACAATACGCTTTAAGCTCGTGCATGTTTCCGCACGTGAACGACTTCATGCCTGTCTACGCTTCAAACTCGTGCATGTTGCAGAAAATGTGCAACAGTGCCTCCTGGGGTCACACATTTCGGTGGGTCGCAGAATTCGGTGTAACACCGGAAAAAATAGCAACGCCGGTAAACAAACCCCGAGAAGCCCAATCCCTACGAGAGCTCCCCGCGCTACGGCCATCCGGAGGCTTACAGAGCTTTTGGCCGTGATATTATATATACAATTATATTATATTATACTATTAAATATAGAGCTCCGGGAGTCGCAAACGGCAACAATGACATTCTCCTTCATGCTGCAGTTCACCCCGGGCTGCAGTGCACTGAGTTTGACGGTTGAACGCTGATTGGCCGTTACGTTACACATGTCACTCAGTGGCCACGCTGTTGAACGCTGATTGGCTGTCATCACGCGAAATTCGCGTCTAACCGTGCGTTCACACCAAACGCGACGGGGCGACAAGATCCCATACAAAGTGAACGTAGAGACGCGTATCGGGCGAGATTTTCGCGAGAGAAAAACTGGCGACAAATGTTGATTTGTCGCGCCACACTTTCGCCGTCTTCTGGCGAGGCGCGTTCACGTGGATTTTGTGGCGCGACAGATTCGCTCGAGTTTCAAATTTTTCAACTTTGACGCGAATTTCGCGTGATGATGCGTGATTACAGCCAATCAGCGTTCACTTCATTGAGTGACGTAGCGTTCACTTCCCGCTCAAGCTAAAGACATGCAATGCTTGTCTTTAAGAACTTGTCTTTTAAATGCTTTTTGTCTTTAAATGCTTTTTGTCTTTAAAAAGGTAAAGACATGCAATGTCGGACATGGGTTGTGAAAATGGAGGACCTGGGTGTCAAGTTGTGGCGCTCTCTCTCTCTCTCTATGTCGAGACGCCGAGCAACATCTTTGGTTTATTGTTTGAAGTAGCCTTCTCCTAGATGGGTTGCCTTTCAAGGCTGGGTCCCAACTACCCACTACCATAGCTGGGGACGGTATCTCTCAGACGCAGAGCACTCATAGCATACAGCACCTGGTTTTCCTAGGCGGTCTCCCATCCAATTACCTAACCAGGTCCGACCCTGCTTAGCTTCCGAGATCAAGACGAGATCGGGCGTACCGGTGGCGCGACAGATTCGACAAAACTTGCACAGCGACAGATTATGATGTGTGGCGCGACAAAACTTCGGCGACAACGCGAACGGGCGACAAATTTCGCGTTTGGTGTGAACGCACGGTAAGTTCAAATATTTCAACTCGAGGGAATTTGTCGCGCCAAAAAACCTTCGTGAATTCGCTCGCCTGTGCACAGCGAAAGTGTGCGTGACAAATCAAAGCTTATATATATATATATATAATATATATATATATATATATATATTATATATATATATATATATATATTATATATATATATATATTGTTGGGCGACTTCCTGTGGTGGTCGCACCGAGGATTCTGGGAAATCGAGATGTTATTTGGGGAAAAGGGGTATATTGTCCATATTGAGCAGCACAATACATATATTGTGCTGCTCTGATGTTTATTTGGAGAAAGGGAGACCTCTAGTGGTCAACTTGTAACGCAATGTTTTGTACTAGCAGTTTTGCAGTAGTTCGACGTTGCATGGTGAAGTAGGCCTAACAGTCACGTTATTTTTCTCTTTTATATTGGTTGGCCCGAAAACACGATTGCCTGTAAGAGCATGTCATATAGTTATCTTGACATTAAATACTAGTAATGAAAACCCTAGTTAATGAAATTAAGTTCGTTCAGAATGTATATTTTGATTCTCTATGCTAATCGCGAGCATCTTAATGTAATTTCCCATAGACGCTAGCCCTAAGCTAACGCATGTGTTATTTGTTTGTTATGAAACGTTTTAAAGACAGACAATATATGAATATTGTTCTTGAACAACAATGACATACTGAAAGATGTATTTGTATCTGCCCAGTTTTACAGTGCTTCCTGAGTAAAGTTTGGAAAGGAAACAAGCTGCTTCATTCTTTATGAGGGAAAACTGTTAGCTATCTGCCGCCGAGCTGATGTACCAGGCCAGACCGCGCCACAGTACACACATAACAAAGCGGGGCAGAACAGTAAAAAGGCAGCTCTTTCAATGGCCAGCATTCGTCTGAACTGCAGGTAAAATACCATTTAACACAATCACCATGTCACTAAGAAGAAAAGAAGAGGATTGTGATGAACTAGAAACAAGATCACTCGTATCCAACTGCTCCAGAACCAGCAGACAATCTGTAGCTAATTCTATGGCAGTGCAAGCACGGGCTAAAGCAGAAGCCGCACATGCTGAGTTCGCATGCTCGACAAGAGGCAGAGCTACTAAAACAGCAAGCCATTCTAAACGCCAGTCTGCATGAACTGAAATTAGCAAAGGCAGCGGCGGCTGCAAACGCTGAAGCTTTAATCCTAGAAGCAGCCGCTGAAGAATATGATTATGAACTGTCAGCCCAATTAATATGAGAGCAAATGAAAACACAGAACCTCTAACCCAAGTCGAAATGCACAATACAAATGCTGAAATGCAGACTTCTGTTACAAATCCAGGTCACCAGTCCTATCAGGGTGAAAAAGCAGCCTGCATGGTAAATACAGTCACAGTCTCACCATCAGATGCAAAGCCACAGAAAACTTCAGCGCCAGCCTACCAAGGACAGCGGTGAAGCAAACAAATGTGAAAACCAGGGCCATACACATCTCAGTGAAAGCAATGACCATGAATTTATTGAGCTGCCTCAACCCTACACACTCACAGGAGAAGTCACCTGGATCCCAAATCAGGCAACCAGCACTGCACAGAAAATATCATACAGCTACAGAGAGCTCTCCTACAACCTGAAACTAACCAGTGATGATTTGAAACCTTCCCAGCTTTACCACACACATTCAGTCATTCCCTATGTCCAACATAAGCTCATTCAGCGCTGTGGCTGCAACAGACCTAGGGAGGTACCTGATGCGACGTGAGCTGGTGAGTTCGGGCCTGCTGAAGTTTGAGGACAAGCCAGAGAACTACTGGGCCTGGAAGGCATCTTTCATCAGCTCTACTGGTGACCTAAAACTCTCCCAGAGAAGAGCTTGATCTGCTGTGCAAATGGCTGGGGCCTTCGTCGTCTGAGCAAGCTAAAAGAATCAGAGTGGCTCACATTCACAATCCACCTTCAGGCCTCAGGATGTTATGGCAAAGACTGGAAGATGTTTATGGCTCACCAGCGGTGATTGAAAATGCTCTTCTAGGAAAAGTTGAAGAATTTCCTACAATCTCAGTCAAAGAAAACCACAAGCTAAGAGAACTGGGAGATATTCTCACGGAACTTGAAGCAGCCAGGGCTGCCCGGGCTGTCTTTGTTGCACGGCGTGCAACAAAGACAGAAAAGAGTGTTTTCCAGCCATCCAGTCTTCACACAAGAACATCAGTTGCTGTGAGAAGGACTGAAATCTCAACAAGTGGCGACGATAACAACACAGCAGTCTGGAAACATGATGACCCAGACAAACAGTGTCCACTACATAACAAGCCTCATCCATTGAGAAAATGTCGTAGCTTCAGAAACAAAACTCTGGAAGAAAGAAAAGCGTATCTGAAGGAAAAACATCTGTTTCAAATGTTGTGCGTCGTCCACTCATGTTGCTAAGGACTGTGGGAAGTCTGTGATGTGCCAGTAGTGCAACAGCGACAGTCACCCAGCAGCGCTACATCCAGGTCCCGCTCCATGGAAAACCGAGGCCCATGTGAGTACCGTGGATCACAGCGGGGGAGCGGCAGACACTGGAAACCATTCCGTCTGTGACGTCAAAATGCACAGAAATCTGTGAAAATGTGAACACGTCAAAATCATGCTCCAAGATCTGTCTTGCATTAGTGTATCCTGCAGGTCAAAGACACCTAGCCATGAAGACCTACGTTGTTCTTGATGAGCAGAGCAACAAGTCGCTAGGCAGAACAGAATTCTTTGAACACCTTTGGAATTCAAGGCACAGGAACAAAATACACTTTGAAGGCCGTGCTCAGGAAGTGGTGGATACGGCCGGGACTGCTAGCCAGCAACTTCCTAGTGGAGTCATTAGACGGCAACATCCACATTCCCTTGCCTACGCTGATTGAGTGTGACGTATTGCCAGACGACAGGTCTGAAGTACTGTCACCAGATGCAGCTAGACATCATCCTCACCTCAAACACAAAAATCCCAGTCCTGGACCCAGAAGCGTCCATCCTCCTTCTCGGAAGAGACCTAATTCAGGTGCACAAAGTGCGAGAACAGTGTAACGGGCCACACAAAGCACTGTTTGCCCAACGACTCGACCTGGGATGGGTGATAATCGGAGATGTGTTTCTGGGAAGAGCACACAAACCAACCACTGTCAGCATCTTCAGAACCAGTGTGCTGATAAGCGGGCGCCACTCCCTCCTCAGCCCATGCAACAGCAGCTTAACAGTCAGAGAGAAGATTGACAGCGCTGTGCCACCCCACACCTCTCCATGTGTGTCCCCTGCAACCAATGAAATAGAAACGTGTTTCAAAGTACACAGCGCGACGACCAAGTTGGCCTGTTCATCGAAGATGAGTTGTTTCTTGACCTCATGGATATGGAAGTCTACATGAACAACGCAAACTGCTGGGTAGCACCGCTGCCATTCAGGCCAAATAGGCCGCGTCTGCCCAAGAATAGACAGTGCATGCTATCAACCGTCTCGGCTTCCTCTGTTGCATGCTGGAGAAGAAAAGTGCCATGAAAGAACACTTCAACTTCATGCAAGCCGTTTTTGACACAGACCAAGCAGAGCCTGTTCCAGAGCTGAGGCCTCAACAAGAGTGCTGGTACCTACCAATATTCAGTGTTTATCACCCACAGAAAAAGGTTCAGATACAAGTAGTGTTTGATACCATTGCGAATCACGAAGGCACCTCCCTCAATGACGTCCTTCTCAGTGGGCCTGACATGAATAAACCTTACTGGGGGACTTGATGCGAGCCTGTAGCAGTAACAGCCAATGTGTAGCAGATGTTCTACTGCTTCATCGTCCAGAAAGAGCATCGAGATTTTCTGAGATTTTTGTGGTTTGAAGATAACAACCCAAACAAACACATCACTGAGTACCGCATGAAGGTACATGTTTTCGGCAACTCTCCGGTAGCCATCTACAGCCTGAGAAAAGCATCCCTGCATGGAGAAAAGGAACATGGCAGAGAAGCCAGACAGTTTGTCATGAGAAACTTCTATGTTGATGATGGGCTTTCCTCATTCCCCACTGACGAAAATGCCATTGCCGTCCTGCAAAGTACAAAAGGAATGTTAGCAGAGGCAAGCATTAAGCTACACGAAATAGCCTCTAACAGCCGCACTGTGATGGATGCCTTTCCGCCTGAGGAGCGGGCCAAAAACTTAGTGGATCTGGAGCTAACTGCTGACCCCATGCCAGTGGCAAGGGGTCAGAGAAGAAGCCATTTACTAGAAGGGGAATCCTGTCTACTGCATATGGGCTTTATGACCCCGTGGGCTACGTGGCACCTGTCACAATTCAAGGGAAGGCCTTAGTCAGGGAGCTGTCTGCTGAACAAGCTGTATGGGATGCTCCCCTCCCCTGCTGCTCAAGCTCACTCAAGCTCACTCCGTGAGCTTGAGCAGCTTCGGATTGAAAGACCCTATGTGCCTCTTTCTTTGTGCTCCACCAAACACAGAGAGCTCTGTCTTCTCTGATGATTCCACTATGACCATATCAGCAGTGGCCTATCTTAAAGCAACAGATGAAAATGGACACACTCACATTGGATTCGTCATGGGCAAGTCAAAGCTGGCACCTCATCCTCCACACACTACCACGGCTTGAGCTTTGTGGTGCTGTCTTGGCTGTTGAATTGCCGGAGTTAATCACAGAAGAACTCGACACAGACATCCACAAGGTCACATTCTACACAGACAGCCGAATCGTATTGGGCTACATCAACAACGATAGTCACTCGCATCAGGAAGTCCACAAGCCCTGAACAGTGGCACTTTGTCAGCACTGAACACAACCCTGCAGACCATGGAACTCATTCAGTGCCAGCAGCCATGTTGAAAGACACCAACTGGCTCAAAGGTCCAGCTTTCTTAGCCAAAGACACCCCACAGCCAGAGGCATTTGAGCTAATTGACCCTGAAGCGGACATAGACATACGTCCACAGATCCAAGCCTTCATAACCAAAGCCTTTGAAGGACAGCTGGGGTCTAACCGATTTGAACACTTCTCCAACTGGAAATCACTCAGTCGAGCCATTACCAAGCTCATACACAAGGCCAGGTCCTACACAAAGGACTCAATCAACAATATGAATGAGATGACACAAGAAAACTAATAACCATCAGAAATGCTCAACATGATGCGTTTGCTGAGGAGATGAAATGCCTATCCAGAGGTGAAGTGGTCCCGAAGTCCAGTCTTCTTAGGAAACCTGAATCCAATTGGTAGACGCAAGAACAGCCTGCTAAGAGTTGGAGGACGGATTTCCATTGGCCGACCTACCCTGGGAAGAGAAACACCCAATCATCGTCCCCAAAAAGCACCATGTTAGCAACATTATTGGTGAGGCATTACCATGAAAAGGTTGCTCATCAGGGAAGACATCTGACAGAAGGCGCTGTTCGCTCTGCTGGACTGTGGGTGATTGGAGGCAAGAGACTGGTGTCAAGCATCATTCATAAGTGTGTAACCTGTAACAAGCTGAGAGGAAAAATGGAAGAACAAAAAATGTCAAACCTACCTGCTGAACGGCTTGACCCAGGCCCCCCGTTCACAAATGTAGGTGTTGATGTATTCGGTCCATGAACCATAAGCACAAGGCGCACGCGAGGTGGCATAGCAGAAAATAAACGCTGGGCTGTCATCTTTACTTGCATGGTCACAAGAGCAGTACATATCGAAGCGCTAGAGTCTCTGTCCTCCTCAAGCTTTGTTAATGCACTAAGGAGATTCACAGCTGTCCGTGGCCCTGTCCGCCTGTTCCGTTCTGACAGAGGAACAAACTTCATAGGCGCATGCAAGGAACTTCAGATCAAATCTGATGACCATGAACTGACTACTTACCTTGAAGACCAAAGCAGCACCTGGACATTTAACCCTCCACACTCTTCCCATATTGGTGGAGTGTGGGAATGGATGATAAGCATTGCCTGCAGAATACTGGATGCACTGCTTTTAAAGACAAACACTGCCCATCTGTCTCATGAAGTTTTAGTCACACTCATGTCTGAAGTCATGGCCATTATGAACGGCAGACCCCTTGTTCCAGTGTCATCTGATCCAGACATGCCCACAATCCTTACACCGGCCATGCTGCTAACACAGAAGGTCGACCCAGTGCTGCCACCCGTACGACCTTAAAGAGTTATACATCAAGCAGTGGAAGGAGGTACAGGTGTTGACCGACGCATTCTGGAAACGCTGGCGTCAAGAGTACTTGGTGTCACTCCAGCCAAGGAGAAAGTGGCACGTAGACAAGCCAAATCTGAGTGAAGGAGATGTTGTGCTGCTCAAGGGTGCACAGGTCAAGCGGAATGAATGGCCTGTCGGAGTGGTGTTGAATGCAATTCCCAGTAAAGACTCCAAAGTTCGCAAAGTAGATGTGAGGGTGGTCAGACAGGGTCCTCAACGGGTGTATTCTAGACCAGTCTCTGAAGTTGTTCTACTTGTAAAAGCGGAATAGTGTCATAACGCATTATAACAAGCGGGGAGTGTGCTGTTCTGATGTTTATTTGGAGAAAGGGAGACCTCTAGTGGTCAACTTGTAACACAATGTTTTTGTACTAGCAGTTTTGCCGTAGTTTGACGTTGCATGGTGAAGTAACAGTCACGTTATTTTTCTCTTTTATATTGGTTGGCCAGAAAACACGTTTGCCTGTAAGTATATGTCATACAGTCAGAGGTTAAATTGGGCCGGGGCTGTCCGGGGCGGAGCCCCGGCACATAAGCGGCCGGGTCTGGAGTTCTGCGCAGCAGATCAGCTCCAGCCGATTTTGGCAGTCTGCCTAGTCCATCACGAGCAATGTTGTCCTACTCATTTACAACTTTTCCATTGCAAATCTATGTTGTTTTAAAACACAATTCTAAATAATGGAGTAGGGATAGGCTGGCCTAGACATCTGGAGCAAGTTTGAGAAGTAGGCATATCGCGCACGAAACTTGCACAGCAGCTCCTCCTCCCCCCAGATCAGACAACACAACGTCAAATCATTCTAACGGTCATCATCAGACATAATTATCGTAGTAGACAGGGGAATGGCGAGGTAAGAGAAACTAAATTAAACCAATAGGCTAATATCATTAGATATGGGCTTGCATTTTCATTAAGCAGGAAAAATTAACATAATGCCTTGGCACACACATAAAGATAATCGGGCTGATTTTTGCCCCGATTTTCCCCCTTCCGAACACGGACAGACATCGCCCGATTATCTTAAGCTCTTAAGATTATTTTATAAGATTCTCTTGTAGTGTGTGGTGTGTGTTAAGAGTGAAATTCGGCCGACAATCGGCTCCGAAATCAGTCGGCGCCGACAATCGTAATTATTTAAACATGTTCAATATTTACGAATTGTCGGCGGAGAACGTTGTGGTGTCAAATCGTCTTGTGTGGGGGGGAAGCCGACAATCGGGAGTCCCCATTGACAAATCTTAATGTGTGTTGTGTGCTGTGTTTGGAATATCGCAGGACACCACACACAATACGATCAAAACTGTTAAATCACAGATTTTTTATCTTCATGTGTGGGGTCTCTTACAGATAAAAAATCGGTTGAGATTTATAAAATCTTTATGTGTGTGGCAGGCTTTAGAGACAGAGAGTTAGAGACAGAGTGCGCGCGCAACACAGCTACACAGCAGGTTAGATTTAAAAGCCCGCGTTAACATGATGGTGACGTAGCCTATCGGCTAGCCTTTAAAGGTACAATCCCGGGCGGCTAGATTTACTGGACTAACGATTTATTTTTCGAATTGCACACCCTCCCCTCCATCCAATCAGGAATCACAAAAGCCACGCCCCCCCTGCTCGGCTCGTGCGCGTGCTTCATTGCAGTCGGAGACCGTTACATATTAAGCAACATATAAAAAATGCTAATTTATTTAATGTACTAATATAACGAATATCATGGATTTTTTTTTTTTGCAACCTTAATTTTGGCTCTGCGTACTCTGCGTATGGGGAGCGACGGCCCCTCCGGATCAGAGCCCCCCCACATAGAAAATCCCAATTTAACCACTGCATACAGTTATCTTGACATTGAATTTTACTAGTAATGAAAACCCTTGTTAATGGAATTAAGTTCGTTCAGAATGTATATTTTGATCCTTTATGCTAATCGTGAGCACCTTATTATAATTTCCCATAGACGCTAGCCCTAAGCTAACGCATGTGTTATTTGTTTGTTATGAAACGTTCTAAACAGACAATATGAATATTGTTCTTGAACAACGTCTGTATGAGATTCTGAAAGATGTATTTTGAATCTGGCCAGTTTTACAGTGCTTCCTGAGTAAAGTTTTGAAAGGAAACAAGCTGCTTCATTCTTTATGAGGGAAAACTGTTTGCTATCTGCCGAGCTGATTTACCAGGCCAGACTGCACCACACACAAAAAGAAGCGGGGGCAGAACATATATACAGTAGGCATATATATATATAATGGACACCCTAAAAAAACTAAACAATACTCGGGCTAAATTGAAAAATATTGCAGCTATACTAAAACAATACACACAAACAGAAAAAGACATACGTTCAGTAGCTATAATATGCCGCTGCTCAGTTTGATTACTGAAAGATATAAGAGCTCTATTCCAAATGTCATTATTGTATAAGCAGTTAATAGTTTAATGTTGAAAGATTCAAATAAAAATAATGAACAATTCTATAATAATGGAATAACATTGTGCTACTTGTGTATGTGTGTGCTTGCGTTGGTAAGTGTATGTAGGCTATGTGGCAGTGGAACGGACTGAGACATTGCGGGGGTGGAGAAGCAGAGGGTGTAAGGGATTTGAGAGGATTCAAATGAAGATTAGAGAATGTTCTTTAAAGTGCTTTTTCGATTTCTTGAGCAGCACAATCCTTCTGCCCGGCAACCGTGTTCCTCGGCTGAAAGCAACACTCAGGTTCTCAAGAGTTTTGCCTCAAGCAGATGTCTTAATTTCAATGAAAACTACACCGTTGCCTGATCTTCACATTGTGTTTTGCCTCCGAGGTTACAAATGTATTACTTTAGAAACCTTTAATAACCAAACATTGATCTGCTTGTTTCTGCCCAGTCGACCACGGTTTCATGTGATCAACATTCAAACCTAACAGATTTGACCTTTAAGTTTGATCACGATAGGCCTGACAATAAAAACTCAAACACTCTGTTAATGTCACATTGTCTTCTTTAAATCTTTTTTTCATTTTCATTTTAATAAACCAACCAAGCAAAGTAACCCAGACTCACCTTTTTATATATTTTATGAGACATATTGTTTTATGCGGCCTTCAAAGCTTGCATGGTCATTCAAAAAGGGCTACGATATGAGGGGGAGAAAGAGAGACTAAGAGAGAGTGTAGAGAGAGTGAGTAAGAGAGTTAGAGAGAGATCATGTTGGAGTGTCGTGTGGAGGGCAGTGCGGGGGAGAGCAGGAAGATCGATGATGATGGGGGAGGGAGAAGTGAGTTTAGTGGGCGGCGGGGAACAGAGGAGCATCACGGTGATGCTAATCTGGTGACGTCCCCCTACCACCACACTCAGTGGCCCCTGGGAACTCCTCGCCAATGTCACTGAGAGCCCACTGAAGGGGAAGGGGGAGAGGAAGAGTCTTCAGAGTTTATGGGGAGAGATAATGAAGAGCTGATATGAGACGAGGAGGAGGAGGAGGTGAAGGAGGAGGAGGTGGAGGAGGAAGAGGTGGAGGAGGAGTGGGAGGAGGTGGAGGAGGAGTAGGAGGAGTGGAGGAGCAGGAGTAGACCTCCACGGGCTCCCTGTAGTAGCTCACATCAAATTTAAGACGATGGTACTGGCATACAAGGCAGTCGATTGAACTATCCCAGAGCCTACCTCCATTCGTCACACCTGTAGGGCTTCTCCCCGGAGTGAGTCCTCATGTGTTTCTTCAGGTCAGAGGTCTGACTGAAGCGCTTCACGCATTGATCACACCTGTACAACGGAGATGCCACTCCCAGTGACGGTGTCAACAACAATGAAATGAATAATAGAATGTTAATAGATACCACGTTAATAGAACACACACAACCATAAAACATCCTGAACCCATTAACCTCACTTAACCCTAACAACAGCATAACTTAATAAACCCCTTTTGTCAACTGACACCCCAATTCCCAGAACCCCCGCTGGCTCCGGAACATGGCGGCCCACCCCGGTGGTCGCCACAGTATTGTATTGTGTTGTATTGTATTGTATTATAGTATTTAACTGTGTAGCAACTGCAGTTAGCCTGACTATCATTGCCTGTTAACACGGGAATTGGTTAGCCCTAGCGATTGTTGTACTTGCACTTGGTTCTATGAACATCCTTTCTGTACCGATAGCGATATATTGTTGCACTTCTTATGACAAATGTACTTATTGGAAGTCGCTTTGGATAAAAGCGTCTGCTAAATGCCCTAAATTTAAATGTAAATGTAATGTAATGTAGGTGGAAGAGGAGGAGAAGGTCGAGGTGAAAGAATAGGAGGAGGAGGAAGGAGAGGCAAGATGTAGAAGCAGGGAACATTTGCCCAATGGACAAGTGGAACTCAAGAAATCAAGGTAAGATCTATTTTGGTTTTATAAATATCTTTACTGAGCAACAATTTTGATTCGGGCAATCATCTTGGCATTCTTGTGTTTGGGAAAGATAATGGTATTTTAAGTGAAGAAAGTGACTTAGTTATCTCTTCTTTCTTCAAAACAGAAAAACAATCTTCAGATATCCACTTGATCCAAACACATTCACACAGACTGACCCTCCCCGAAACTACATTACCATACAATAGTGATGGGTCGTTTGAGACCGAATCAGTTCGAATGAACAAATCTTTAAGAAGAACGAACCGACCTGATTCTCGTTTGTCTCGTTTGATCTCTGACTAGACTCCTCCCAGACCCACTAGTCCCTGAGTCGCTGACTCGCTGTTCGTTCACTGACTGTGAGTGGTGAAGAGGGTGAGAGAGTCTTAGTGAGCGAGCGTACGATAATACGATTAAATACCAGTGAAATGGTAAATCCATGCTGTCTTTTTATTTTCTGTGTCATGCCAGGATTAATAATAATATTTGAATGTCTCGTCAAATCTGTCTCGTTTCTTTTATGGGTTCGTTCTGGCCGCAGCGCGACCCGGGACCCCCACCTTGGTGGATTCTGGAAAGATTTTGAGTGGGGGTGGCCATCTTCATAATAGTGTTAAATATTACTGTTAACCCAAGAAAAAGCAAATATGGCCAGAATAAAAACAACTGTACATAATTTACTTTTAAACTCCATCACTCCATCAATTAAGTCTATTATCTGATATGTTAAACGTCCAATAATCAACTACAACCCCATCCCGCTGCGTTTGGTTAAACTTGCTATGTTGTGTTGATTGATGTCCGACTGGCACGATCGTTTGAGAATGAGAATTGTTCTTGGCAAACTGACCGACGCGAACTGAATCAAGGAAAATGATCATGAAATCCATCACTACCATACAGAAATAAGTTGGATGTCTTTGCCGTTAAAAAAATACCGCTTGGCCATTTCTTTTCCAGAAAATGTAGGCCTATGTATATATTTTTTATGGTCCTGCATAGTAAAGGTAAGACTAAATAGATCTTAGAGTCCTTCTTATGCTTCCAATGCCCATGTTCTTTTACATCCAAATCCAATCTGAACCTGGAGCTCTACTGGCCCTGATTCATATGAACCCATTGATTCCAATGCCAGGGATATACAATCATTATTTAAACCAAAATATTTGCATGCCTCTTTTATTGTCATAATTTGAGCGTCATAGGAAGCGAGTCTCATAGCGTCAAGGGATATATACCACACTAATTACTGTGATGATCAACATTTAAACATTTGTGCACAAGATAGAGAGAGAGAGAGAGAGAGAGAGAGAGAGAGAGAGAGAGAGAGAGAGAGAGAGAGAGAGAGAGAGAGAGAGAGAGAGAGAGAGAGAGAGAAAAAGCTTTGTGTCAGCCCTCAAGATTGTTGATTAATTGATTTACTTAACTAACAGCCTACCTGATGATCGGTTGCTAAGCAGAGGTTGCTACTTGTTCAGAAATATAATTATTGTTTTGGATCTGGAGCTACAGCCAACTGAATGACAAGACTTATTTAGGTTTTTTTTCCCTTCTGTTTTCTCGGCCCGGCGATTTTGAGAGCTATCTTTCAGCGCTAATGACATGATTACGCCGGCACGTCTTTTTATCATGTTCTATACACCGTAAACATCTTTATTCATCTCTTTCATACGCTGGGTTTGAGAAGGAAAAGAGGAGATTACCTGTCGAGATTGTACCTGGGTGATTAATGTGTGTTTGGGCATGAGAGGCTGATAATGTCTCTTTGATTTAATGACAAAATTAATCTTTTTGTGCTCAAGTGTGCAGCGTCTTTTGAAATGCTAACCTGAAAAGGAGTAATCTGAATAAAGAACTCAAATGTCCTGACTCTCAAACACGGGAAGATTGTTGGAAATGCTTAATAGTGCCTGGAAAAAACAAGCTTCTTGTATTGTTGAAAGCAACCCCTTCACAGTGTTATGTTATACAGTGGATAGTCTTGTGACGAGATATGAAATGTTCCTTGAACATGGCACAAGTCAAGGGGGTTGATTGGAGATTGCTAAGGATTAACAGAGCTATATCTTGTGGACGTAGGCGACATTTACCATCATGCGTTTCTTACCTTGAATCTAGACTTAGGTGTATGCTTTCAGACCTCTCTATAAATGTGTATATTGATTTATCTATCAATGTGTATGTATATCTGCATACATATATATGTATGTATGTATTTTTATGTTTAAAACGGAGACTGTAACCAGAGCCGTTGTCAGAACTTACTCCCTTTAATCAACACGATCCACACACTCAAAAATAAAGCAATTGAGGTTGAACAGAACACTGCATATATAGCTGAAACAAGGCCAGGCGTATCATGTCTGTATGTAATTATGTATGTAGGTCGGTTTGTATGTATATATATATATATATATATATATATATATATATATATACATATGTCGATTCAAATGTGTGTGCATTTATGTTCACATGCAACACATGTTCAGTCATATGGACTTCAATGCTAAATGTGTACAAGGTAAAAGTTTATGAGACATTCTAAACATCCTATAGATTATGAGACAAATATATATTTTTGCAAGGCATGTATTCTCACTACATCCTATATCCTAGCATAAACTGAACAGACAGTTATGCCGAAGGGCAATTATGATTTAACACGACGTGTGACAATAGCCATCCTATGATGAATAAGGACAGGGACACAGTTTTAGCTACGGTATCCTGTTGTATGGGGAGTATGTTAACCAAGACCATAGCCGCATATGGGAGCAACATATACCGCTATCACGAAAAAGGACAAAGCCTCTACAATATGTACAATTAGTTGTTATGCTTTTTCAATGACTTTGTCAATAGATCTTTTGTTTATCTTTAGGATGTTCTGAGAAAAAAAAAAATGCAAAAGCTATGTATTTGAGCGCCCCGGTGGCTCACTGGGTAGAGCTTGTACCATTAAGGCCCAGTCCTGATCACAGTGACCCGGGTTTGATTCCTGCCTGTGGTACTTTGCTGGATGTCCTCCCCTCTATCTCCCATCTCTTCTGTAAAAATGCAAAAAGAAATTAAAAAAATTAAAAAAGATAGCTATTATAGCGTGGCTGCAGTCAGCCATGTTTGTCTACGACTCGCAAGATTGTCATTGTGATTTGTGAGAGCTCTGGTTTTGGGAGTTCCGCGAGCAGGATTCCTGTGGGAAAAACTGTCAGTGTGATGGTTTTGGCCAATTTGTCCAGACACTTTCCGCCTCCCACACACTTAACGACCAAAACAGTAATGCATCCATCAGCTATGCTATTCTCTCTAATTTGTCAATCTAGTGTCTGCCAGCCACAGAGACGAGCCAAATGGTGTATTCTATTGAAGAAGGAATTCAACTCCCTGAACTCCTTTGAAATTCAACTGGCACGAAAAAACAATATTGTGGTTAATTATCATTTATATCTTTGCATATATGAAACAATGGTTTTGAAACTCAATTGGCACTTTAGCATAGAAACCCTGGTTTTGTTGTTATTTCTGCTTCATATAAGAAATATACCTTTCAAGCTGACAGTCAATTTTGATGGCCTTGATGGTGGCCTTGATGGTCCAAGGCCTTGATTGCCTTGGAATCTGTAGTTAACTGGACATAATCTATGGTCAAAGTTAAAAAGATACTGTTAAACAATATAATTTTAATTGAAATAGACTTGCTTTGTGAATTTTTTTTTTTTGATTTGATTAAAATTTCAGTTCAGTCTTAAGAAGCAGAAAAAAATGCAATTAATCACAATTAATCAGAGCATATCGTGCGATTAAGATGTCCCTTACATGCCAAATTTGCCTTACTCTTACTTTTAACATTTTTTCTTTATATTCAACAATATTTTCCATAGAAAACAGAAAGCTAAAAACGAATTGTAAACCTCCTCTTTATTTTTTTCTTTTACTATCTGTAGAGTAAAGAAGACAGAGCCACTTAACGCTAAATACTTATTTTATTGAAAAAGTATCAATAAAAAGTCAAACCAACAGAAAGATGCACTATATCGCTGAAGGGCCATCACCATAGGATGAACACTGCACCACTTTCATTAGGGGGAATGAGTCCTGTGTTTCACAATCCCAATTCTTCCTTACTTACATTTACAATGGAATCCCAAGGGCTAGGAGAGTTAACACATCTTGCGAGCACATGCAGACATGCATACACACACACACGCAGACACAGACACACACACAGACACGGGCAAATTCTCACACATACAATGAGTAATAAAATGGGTCTTGTCACAAGCATACCTTCTCCCATAGCAAATCTGACACAATATGAAACCCAGTTATTTTTGTAAACAGTATTACTTTTGTCGTTTTTTGCAGTGTACCAGTACCACCCATCAGCAATGAAACAGGAAATATATACTGTACTAAATATACTAAAAATCGACATAGCAAACAGAACTAGATTGGAAAAAATAATTCTTCTTAATGATGAATTCACAAATTTTTGACAAATTCTGAAAACAGATGAACCATGAGCACATGTGGTCCAACGATGTTACTTTCAGTAATCAAACGCATTCTCTCATTTACATATTCAGAGAGCCCATGGGATAAAAGGCCTCACTTATATTTGGCTGCTGTGTTTTCAAAACATGTGAAGATTAAAGGTTTTTCAAAATATGAAGTAAATCCTGATTGGCACATCGTTTAAATATGATGTTTTCAGCATAAAAGGACCAAATACCTATCTAGATGTTCTTACATATGGTATCTTATTAAGATATTGTGGTGGGGCGTGCGACGCTCCTGACTGCAGGGAGGTGGGGGATCGGTTGGAGTCGCACGGATTTGGCTGCGGTGGGGATTGTCCGTGAGTGCAGGCGGTGGCGG
>OLKM01004030.1:0-26326 GCA_900291075.1 Melanogrammus aeglefinus | reverse complement strand
GGCTCCCGTGCAATATTAAATTGCGTCTGAATGATTTCACAATCACTGTTACCTGCTATTGACTAAATGCAGGTTTAAGAAAGATTGGAATGAGCCAGAAATCTTATAAGAAAAGATCAAATTAACTCTATATGACGTTGTTCAATCAAAAATAACACAAGAAACAATAATGATAGAACTTAATCTTCAAACGCTAAAGAGATAACAATACTACAAAATTGCTTTAAATCCATTGGTTTTATCTATTAGTGCATTAAGGAATGATATTGATTAGAAATTTTGCATCAGTAAAACATTAAATGCTATGATTTAGATACTCGCTGATAGAGACTTGATAAATTTTAAAACTCTATAAGTTTAAGAATGTTAAGTGGGATATAACTTAGTCTAATAATTGCACTATCACGAATGTAGCAAGTGCATAATATTTGTTCAAAAATTCTATTGTGTCAACTGTTAGACCACTAATACTAGTGCCTCGATATTGATATATGTTTTTTGAGTTCTGTCAGCAAGTATGAAACTTCTTTTTTCAATTCTGACAATAAACCATCGCAACTTGAATATTTGTAAAACAGTAAAAATTCCAGCATCACTCCGTAGCGGCAAGTCTATCTTATATCTTTCACAATGACCGAACCATGTACACATCCATCCCCAATACAACTATGAGAAGTTCAAGATTGGAAAAAAAAAGAGACCAACGGGGAGTGACTGCTAAAATAAAAGTTCCTGTTGAGTAGTTCCTGAAGTGTTGATCAGTATCAACGAGTGATAAGGTGATGAGGTGTTAAGATACCTATCTGTTAACTGTAAACAAGAAACATTGCTCACAATGCAAAATCCTTACAGAATCACATACAACATACAAATGTTACACAACTGTTGAAAATTAAATAATAAACAGCTAAATTCATTCCTTAGTGACGAAACAATAATGTTTCTTGAATTAATGGCAACTCTAATCAATATATGACTGGAGCAATAAAACTACGTATTCAAATGTGATAAAAATGAACTGATGATGATGATGAGATGAGGTAAGATGAAGATAAATGCAGAGTTGATATCCTTCCAAGTTCCTAATGTTTATTCTGTAAGTATGATCGGGTGTTAGCTTGGGTTGAAGGACACTTTGGGAGAGCGCAAAGAAATAATGGACGGGCGAGCTCTGGAAAGGCTAATGTTTTCATTCTTATGTTGCTTGATCTGTGTTTTCTAATACTGTCAATTATATTCTGGTTTAGTTGGTGGTGTTTAGCTCTCCAATGTTCCTATGATGTGATAAGGGTTGTCTTTAATAAATGAAACTTCTTAATTTCGTTAATATTCCTGTGATACATTTTGATGAGCCAAAAAAGTGATATAGGTTTTGTGTTCTGTTCCACAGTTTACTATATCTTGGGTATTGGCTCTGTAGTGGTTTTCTGATGGCCCAAATTATATTCAATATTATCAGTGTGTCTGGGATTTTCAATTCCATTATTACAACGGGGCTTCCCTGAAGGGTTGAATGTCTTCAACTGATGACACAATTGTCTTGAGTCGATGATTCAACAACACACTTTCATGCCTATTTAGTTTGATATCATAGATTCAATCGGGTTGATTTGTTTAAGACACATTTAATAAATGTGGGTTATTTCAGACAGTCTGCAAGACACACAATGATATTGGCAATGAAGAATTCAGTTTGACATTCAATATACTTTATTTGCATCCTAATCTCAATAGCTCATTGAGAGCTATTCAGATTAGTTCCAGTTACACATTGGACAATGTTTCACACATATTTCCAATAGTTTTCATTCATTTTGAGAAAAAAATTCTCACTCCGAACGACAACCAGGGGCCAACTTTGGCCAGACCTCGGAAAAGGTCCATCTCGGGAACAGTATCAGTTTGGCTGATAAACGTCATGGTGCGGTGGCAATGGAAAAACGCCACCTGTGTACCTGAATCCCAAATGATATCAAGAAATGCATTGGTTTTTAATTGTTTGTGTTGATGTTGCTTTTTGACACATCCAATAAAATATAATGCAAAACAACATGCTAGCCACCTGTGACAACATGCAATTTACAATATTATAAAAAAAGGTTAAAGCATGAGAATAAGAGGCACTCAATGCCGTTTTGGTAGAAAATGAAGACAGAGAAGGAAGAACAGTCTGTGACCAAGAATGACAGTGCTGGGAGAATGTCACAGCAATTGTGGGACCATCACTGGCCAGGCATCAGGGTGATTGCTTTGCGTTCTAGGGCAAGTCTATCCTGGAGGACATTGTACACCCTTCCTCATCTGTGGCCCAACCTTTGGCGCTGACATTTAAAGTGTTGATTTTGGAGCACTTATGCTAATTGTTGTAATTTTCCTGATGAAGCGCCATTCTGATACCTTGATGTGGCCAAGATAGTTTTACATTTTCTATGTGGTCTCCTCTTGCCATTTGCACTGTGTAGTGTCAGCTCAAAGTGCTTGTGAAAGCACACAAAATTGCCAGCAAATTGCATCAGATTGCCAACATTGTGAAAAGGTAAATTGCTTGCAAATCTATTTAAACCACTGGCCTATTTTCATCAGCTATGGTACTTGGTATTCATGATTGCTTAATTGGCGACCTTTTCTATTGTGTAGTGCTTTATGGTGCGACGGAAAGCGATCTTATACCAAACCAATTACCCTTTCTTTTCCTCCAACTACTGCATTAGGACTGCGATTGCAAAGGCTAGTCCTTTGAAAATGAACTTTCTGGTTTCAGTTTGGTTATATTACATTGATAGAGAAAAAAATGTGATTTGATGTCATGTTGTTAAGCAACCGTTTTTGTGGAAATCTCCTGGTTATGGGCTCCCTTACAAATATCCTTTCTCTGGATCTGTCATCTGTTTGCCCATAATAACCTTTTTCTGTGTTACAAATAATGAAAATATAAAAATATTTTGTCACATGGTTAGAAAGCAGTATTTGACCAGACTTTTTGGGTGTATACAAATGTGTTCAATCATGCTATATCATTGTGCGCATCTCATGCAATATGGTATTTGGTTATCCCCATACATTGAAGTGTACTATTACTTTGTTCAATTATGCGAGTCAGTCATACCCCCTACCAACAAGAGGGGCCAAAATAATTAACCCTGGATTTACCCACCAGACCTGAGTGCAAAGTAATGGCCCTAGCTAATGTCTGTAAGCCCCATGCCAGGTCCCAATCGACTGGGTATTGGCATGCTTTAGTCCATCCAATGATAGTGTGGTCATTTCAGAACAGCTGGTGTTGGTGTGCTACCGCTGCCAGAGACAGGGATGTGATCAAGGCCCTGCCCTCCCTGAATGGGTCAACAAGATGGCTGCTCTCTGGCCTATCCTCCATCTTCACCCACATTAAGCAGGGCTGACAAGGGGGAGGGAAAAGGAGAGGACTGTTGAGTCACTATATGGCGGTAACCGAGTATAAAAGAATGCACATGACCTGAGCAGGGTTTAAGTTCATATGGGAAAATTGCTGAGGTCTAGTCTGTGAAAAACGTCAAGCTGGACCCTCTAGGTCTAGTCTATGGGGAAAAGACCACCTAGTACTACACTTCATGTCTAGTTTGAATGGGTTTGTGACTTTCCACTAAAAAATGCACCAAATAATTTACCACAGACAAACAAGTACTTATGCTCCGCACTTTTCGGCTGATGGGAGGTGCACAGGCTCGGGAGTAGTTGGGGACAGACAGGGGAGGATGAGGTGTTATTGAGAGTCTTGAGTATGCTTTGGAAGATGGCGAAAGAGGAAGAAAGAATACTTCTCACTGTTGTCTTGTGTTTGCATGATGGATATGTTCTGTGTGTGTGTGTGTGTGTGTGTGTGTGTGTGTGTGTGTGTGTGTGTGTGTGTGTGTGTGTGTGTGTGTGTGTGTGTGTGTATGTGTGTGTGTGTGTGTGTGTGTGTGTGTGTGTGTGTGTTGTGTGTGGTGTGTGTGTGTGTGTGTGTGTGTGTGTGTGTGTTCATGTAAATGTATAAATGTGGAACAAATAAATCTGGATGTTTTTTTATTCTTGTGCCAGTGTATGTGGATAGATTTATATCTCTCCATGTGCGTGCATGTGTGTGTGTGTGTGGTGTGTGTGTGTGTGTGTGTGTGTGTGTGTGTGTGTGTGTGTGTGTGTGTGTGTGTGTGTGTGTGTGTGTGTGTGTGTGTGTGTGTGTGTGTGTGTGTTGTGGACTTGATTGCTAGCACTGTAAAGGAAATACACTCAAATGCTTCTACACACAATGGTTCAACAGTACTAATGATGTGTTTAGAAACATTCTTAACACCCCAGGATTTGTTTTTCTTGATAAGATAGGAGGGAGGTGCTGAGGACTGAGAAAGATTGTCCTATATACGGACATAGCCTTTTATGACAAAATAACCGAATACCACCCCATTAGTACAAGGATCAGTGACCTAGGTTATAATTGCAAATTGATTGTATCAACCTTTGGGGCATGTCCTCAAACTTACAGTAAGTGGACTAAGACTGGCAGGGCTCTTAAATACAAGAGGTAAAAAACTGGGCAAATTCTGTTATTTTCCAGCTACAATAGGCAGGCTTGCTGTGTGGCGCAGCCGATGTTTCTTGTATCCTTGAGCATCAAAGCTTGTTATCTCTAAAATATATAAATCCTCCCTGTACTAAATGTAATGTAATGTAATGTAATGTTGGATTTAAATAAATAATTCAAATGTATGGGTGTTTGTCTGCGTGTGTGTGTGTGTGTGTGTGTGTGTGTGTGTGTGTGTGTGTGTGTGTGTGTGTGTGTGTGTGTGTGTGTGTGTGTGTGTGTGTGTGTGTGTGTGTGTGTGTGTGTGTGTTTGCGTGTGAGAGAGAAAGTGGGGGGCAATATAAAATTTTCTCTACTCAACCCAAACAAATGTGGGTGAAGGGAATGCGGAGGGAGGTGTGGTAAGAAAGGGGTAAGCTCTCTGAGTCAATGCAAAGCTGGTCTCTGAGTGTAAAATCGATAAGCGTACACTGTCATTGTTGGAAAAGTTGAGTTGCAACAGCAACAAATAAATGAAGACCCCACAAATCGATTGCATGCTCAAGCCTCATTATTCTGGTCTGAATCTGTAATTTGTTAAAGTTGTATCCATGGCCTCCATCCCACATGTGTCCGCAGTGGCAGTCCCTGTTGCCGAAAGCCCTTCATTACAGTACTTAGATTTCTTACAATTCATCCATTTTCCTTTGCGGGGTGCAAGGGGAAATGGATGAATTTCCCCTCGCCCCCCCCCCCCCCATGAATATATGATGTTATTAAAATATGAAATATAAAATATACTGTATAAAAGGAAATTGAAAGGTATAGTCTTTCTTGCATTTCCTTTACCTGAATGTGCTGAAATATCCTGAATTAACTGTAGTCATCTGTCTTGAGTTGTTATAACAGATCGGTACTGCCAACAGGTATGCTCATTTACATGATTATAGTCTGATCTTTGTCATGCCAAAATATCTTGCTTTAACTTATTCCTTCTTATTCAACCTTGATCTCCTAACCTATATTAGTATGCTCTCCAACAGCACTGAGAGAATAAAGTCGTATTGGATTGATGGTTACAGAAACCGTTGCATAACATCAACTTTAAGTCAACCATTTGTCACCTGGATGCCATCCTATGTTTAATTTGATCACTGTACATGTTCACACAGTACCAGAGAGTTTCGGTGTGTGTGTTTGTGTGTGTGTGTGTGTGTGTGTGTGTGTGTGTGTGTGTGTGTGTGTGTGTGTGTGTGTGTGTGTGTGTGTGTGTGTGTGTGTGTGTGTGCGCGTCTGTACATGTGAGTGTGTGTGTGAACGTGTGTGTGTGTGTCAGCGTGTGAGACATTTGACTGTATGCGTGTGTGTGTTGTGTGTTGTTGTGTGTGTGTGTGTGTGTGTGTGGTGTGTGTGTGTGTGTGTGTGTGTGTGTGTGTGTGTGTGTGTGTGTTGTGTGTGGTGTGTGTGTGTGTGTGCGTGTGTGTGTGTGGTGTGTGTGTGAGTGTGCAAGTTTGTGAGTGTGAGTACAAGCACATCTTTCTTCTATCTCTCTGTAATGTGTCAGCTCGGGGTCCACTCGTTCATCACTCTGCTTGTCTCCACAGTTCAACAGGGCCATTTAGGACAGATCAGGCTATCAGCAGGGAGCTCTCTAGATTTAATGTATATACCCCAGGGTTCACCTTACATAATGTTTCAATCACAGACTCAAAACAGAGCAAACCCAAAAGCCAGACACCAAACTGATCAGCTTCAAAGGGTAATCCAACAAGGCTTGATCGATAAACAGGCAAGGATCATAATCAGAAGATCGATCAAATCAGGGCA
This sequence comes from Melanogrammus aeglefinus, assembly GCA_900291075.1. Taxonomy (NCBI): domain Eukaryota; kingdom Metazoa; phylum Chordata; class Actinopteri; order Gadiformes; family Gadidae; genus Melanogrammus; species Melanogrammus aeglefinus. The sequence continues at coordinate 19,980 of OLKM01004030.1, read as the reverse complement.
AACAAAGCAGGCAGGAGTCAGGCAGAGATGGGGTCCAGAGAATAAGGCAGAGAATCATAATCCAAGGAATACAAAAACTCTTTTTTTTGCACTGCGTCTTAAAGGTACATTAAAAAATATTAAAAATCTATTAACGATAATCTGCACCATTTTAATGATTTGCATTTGAGCGAATTGGCTCATTTACATTAGAGGTTGGCGAGTAATAGAGCCTTGTGAAGAAATAAACATTGGCATCACTTAATAACTAATAAAACTGTTTTCCACAATATACTCTCAGTCCATTAATGATAATTGAAAGCCCCTGCATCTAAATGAATTGCTTGCAAAATAAATGATGCCTTGTTTTATTAAATGTTTAAAAGTTCAAGAATTACTAATGAGTAAATCTGTGAATATCACCAACTTCTCACGGACGCTTACTGAACCATTAGTTAAACGGCAACTGTGATTTGCCGTTTGAATTATCTGAATTATCTGAAATAAGCACAGATTTAAATATAACAAAATCATTTAAATACTGTATACTACAAAGAGTTCAGAGAGGATGCATGACAGATAATCTCCAGGTCACTGGGGACGATGCAAGAGACAGGAAGATGTGGAAGCAAGTGCCATGTGACGGTAACAAAGCAGGGACATATTGAACATCAGTGACACATCAAACGTGCAGGGCAACCAGAACTTTTGGGGGGGTATATAAAGCAAATCAAATTTAAGTGGATCAAGGACATGTCTCAGTTGCACACGAGAGTGGGTTCTCTGTGGGTTTTGGGCCAAAGAGATAATTTCTATGTGAAATACTCATTTAAATCACATTCGCTTAGCGGGTTATCAAATTAAATCAGGGCTCTGTTAGGCCTGCCACTCTGGCTTTTGGGCCAGGCTTCATGTGTAAAATTGGCCAACAAGAGATTTTGGGGGAACCCCCTGCACGCCCCTGTCACTTCATCCCTTGGCTCCCCCTTTAGGAGCCCGGACCTGGGGTCAGATCCCCCAGAGAGCTCCCTCTATGGACTGCCACAGGGCGACAGCAACACAACACCACCTCCAGCTGGGTAACTTATTACAGCTCTGCTCTTTCTCACTTACCCCCTCTTCTCACCCATCCTATTCCCATCCTTTCCAACATGACCAACCCCATCCAACCAGCCACCATCCCCCTCACCTTCCCCTGGTCATTCACAACATCATCATCAAGACATCAACATATTTTATGAAGCCATTGGCTGAGGAGTAGTTTGTGTGTGTGTTGTGTGTGCATGGGGGATGCGGCGCTGGTTGCAGCCAATGGCATGTCAGTCGGTAGACAGGGAAGAGAGAGAGAGAGAGAGAGAGAGAGAGAGAGAGAGAGAGAGCAATATGTGACTGTTGTTGGTGGGGGGACGGGTGGTGTGTCTGCAGGTGGCTGTCACATCAGTAATTGCCTGGATACTTCCCTCTGCAGCGTAAAATTGTTTTCATTATGTGTCATGCACACAGTGCCAGCAGAGAGCCCCATGAGTGCGTTCCCTAGAGGAGGGAGGAGGCCCTCCACTTAAACAGCCGCTTAGCTTCAAATAAAAAGAAGCAAGGGAGAGAAAAGGACAGAGAGGAGAGGAGGTGGAGATGGGGGAGGTGGAGCAGGAGAAGGAGGACAGGAGAGAGGGAAGGGAGGTGGAGGAAAAAACAGATGAAGCTCATCATTAACTGCGTTCCAACAACAGCAGACAAGTGTGAGCTCAGACTCCCCCCCCCCCCCCCCCCCAAAAAAAATAAGAGCTTATCCTCAAACAATCTCAGTTACCATTGGGGAGTAGTGTGCCTCCAGCCAGAACCAAGAGCTCCTGCACTATGGCTCCCTTGTGCTTACCAGGGAGCGATAGAGAAGCAAGAGAGTGAAGAGGGCGCAGCGTGCTGCGCGCGAGAGAAAGAGTGAGAAGAAAAGGGGAAGCACTTTCCACCTGACTGGAGTTCCCATGGTTAGCCATACAGGAGGGTAAGCAGGTTTCAGCAAAAAAATGGGCCATTGTCAGGCAGTAATGCTCCATCAGGCGCTTCCATTGGGATCTAAGGGTGTCTTTTTCTCTGCTCCCCACGCTGCACTAATCACTGGCCTACTTTGTGTAATTACAGCCAAAGGGGAGAAAATGTGTTTAAGAAGTCATCCTTATCCCTCCCACGTTACCCCTTCCTCCTCTTAGTTTGCTGCAGCTCCTGTCCCTTTTCCCCTTTGCTCTCCTCACCTCCCCAATTTCCTCCTTTTTGAATGAATGGTGAAACTATGCAGAGACAACAAACAACAGCTAACAATGACAAATAAAGGCTGGGCAGCAAGGGGAGAGCCGCTGGTAACAGCCTGAGGCTTCTGGCTGGTCGTCTAGAAAGAAAAACGTATGCTGCTTCCATGGAGGGGGATGTCTGCAACAAATACAATTACAGTGCCGTTTTTGGATTCTAACGATGCATCGCGAGGCGAGGAGGTGCAGGAGGAGAACAAGGAGGATCAAATAGGACATAAAAAACACCATGCAGATATTAACTGGTAGCCCGCTGGGGCATACAGGCTGGGGATAATCACCCACGCTATAAAGGCACGTCAGAGACCTGTGGAATGGACACAGATTTGCTCTTTCTATTTTTCAAACAGAGATTTAGAAACAGATTTGGAAACCTTAAGGTGCCAGGGCATTGTTTCATGATGACTCAGGGGTCACAGACGCCAAGAGGGGATTTATCAATCAGCCCTCCTCTGCTTTTTAAAGCTGAATAAAAGGCGACCCATGAGGAGACAAACCAGTCCCCTTTAAGAGAAAAGCTTTTCTTATTCATTAGATCCGGATACTGGGTTTTCTCCTCCTTACCTCCTTTTGTTTGTGTGAGAGAAGGGGGCATTTTTAAGCCATAGAAATTCCACTCAATGGGAAGGAAACAAAATTTCATAAAGGATCTTTATAGCGTGGTTCTGGATATGGCACGATACGCTCGGAGCTCAGTGACTCCAGCTTGACTTGATTTCTCCAACAAAATAAATAAATAATAATTGATCATGTTTTAGATTAAGATTGAATTTTACAAGCACACAAATACAAGGAGAACAGTCCTAAAATGAATGAAGAAATTAAGATTATTATGTATTTTCAATATATTTTTGAAATATTATGATGACCCAAAAAACGAATCAAATGTTATGCAAACTCGTTAGTGTCATTGGAGATATAAGGAATTGGTGATAAAATCCACCCTAGGTTAATGACTTCACTTTTGAACTGGGGCACTTAACCCCTTTTTCCATGCTCAACAGCCAAGTTTTAGACAAGAGGATTGATCAGTTCCATCCCCATACATTCTTCAAAGTGCTTCTGGACCAAATCATTTTGCTCAGGGTCATCTCCAAGCACAGTGCAACAAGCAAACAGATAAATGTTTTAAATCTTGCAGCTAAAAAATTTTAATTTATGAAATTTCAAAGTGCCTTGGAAATGAAGCAATACACACATGATAGTTATATGGCAGTATGGATATGGAGATTTTCTTATAATTTATCATTTCATATGTGTCCCTGCGTTTCTTTGATACTCTCCTGCTACCTCCTAAATGGTATCCACTGGAGACTGTAGCGAGCCAATGTGAGCAAATGGATGTCCTGAGTGAATGCAGCATTATGGCCCTGTGGCTTTCTCTCACTGCCTGAAAGACTGTTTAAATGGTTTGGTTTATTATTGCCCAAGGAAGGCTAAAGGCTTCCTTCAGCGTTTGGGCGAAGGGAACCACCAGGCTCTTTACTGGACAGCTGTTCAGGCCGTACCCCACTTTTCATATGGATATGTATGTTAATGACAGCCAATGGACTGGAGATGAAGAGGCCTGAACATTAGACCCTCTCTTCAGCGTACTTCTAAAGCCACCACAAAAGGAGCAGTAAAAGAGGCTGCAATGGTGAAGCTCACACTTTTGTACCCTGAATTAGTTCTGCAAGTGATGAAAGTGATCTTTCCTGGGCAACAGGGGAAGTCTGCCGATGGCTGGCCTGGGCTCATTAGCACAAAAGTCTGTTGGGACATATAATTGACTGACGTAGCTGCTCCATCTGTGACAACAATGCACAGGCTATGGGGGCTAACCCTAACCCAAATTGTGAAAAAAATAAACATTTCTCTTTTTAGAACTCATCTAATTTTCATGAAAAGGTGTGTACTGCTTCTGTAGGTGCTGCTCTGTTAGTTTCCCTATGCTAATAAGGGATCTCTTGGTCTGTTGAAAGTTATGGGGAGCAGCGTCCTGTTGCGGTCAACACTATTGCATTTATTGATTTTAACCCATGGAGGGAGAAACAAACTGATAGGAGAAACTGTTTGTTTGATTGTGCAGAGCTTAACCCCTTTGTGACTTTCTCTGTTTGTTTGTTATTGTATTTGGGCCTCAGTTTTATGAACACAATTCCTGGCTTTCTTCAGTATCTCATCACAGTTCCTTATTTTAAGGAACATTTTACAAATTCCCAATTAAAATCACTGTAGTCTGTTCAGCTTATTTATTTGCTTTTAAACAGTTAAATAAAACCCATACATTTTCTGCAAATTACAAAGAGTATCTTCTGTATTGTCTAAAAATGGCGGGGTAAAATTGCTCAGCAAACCAGAAAACCCTAATGGATCAATGTTAAATTGACTGGAAAATGCTGTTTAATTTTCATGTTAATTTGAAATGGACTAATTGCTAATAATATTCAGAGTGCAAAGCTTTTAAAATTGAATAATTTTCCCAAAATGTAAATCCATTTAGAAATTGCTTTCAAACCAATATAGCTTATTTTTCGGGATGTTTGTGTCCATTCATGCATTTAAAATAAATCCAGAAAACTCTTAATTAATTCAAGTCTAAAGAGTTTTTATCACTATAAGGGCAGACATTCTGAGAATATGAAGCATTTCAACGGTGAGACATGGATAGTGTGTTAAGGAGTCCTTTCTCAAAACAATTGGCATTTGTCTCTCCTTTATTTCTAAGCAAAAAGATTTTGTTCAAGCAGCTAAACAGGGTATTCTTCATGGTTCTCCCCTTCTTCACGGGCAACCTATAGAAATTAGCCCTACGTTTCTTCACTCTCTCACATGGATACACACGCCTGCATGGACACAAGAAAAAAATCTTTTCTTCTGTCAGCATTCCTGGCCAACAATGGTCTAGATTAGTGGACGTCAGGGCGCCCTCGGGGCATGTATTGTGGCACCAAAATACCCTGGGCAGGAACAGCTGGTAAGGGTTAATGGCTACTGAACCTCTCAGCCAGAGCCCTTTCCCTATTGTGTGTTCTGCTCATGGGAAGGACGAAGGCCACTGACAGCTTCTAGGGCGCGAGGACCCTCAGAACACCACTCCAGGTCACCACCAAATGTGGTGGTGGTGGGGGTTAGCCGTAGAAGATGAGGCATGGGCAGGTGGGCTGCAGCCTGTTGCTCAGGGTTGAATGAGGAGGTGCTAAAGGGAAGGGGAAGTGTCTTTGGTCTGTGAGGTGAAAGCTACACACCGATGAGCAGAACATCAAAATGAGCATCGGGGGGATCTGACCAATCTGTTCATGCATACAATTGTAATTGTTGTAAAGAATTAAAAATATGTAGGATTACCAATCAGTTAGTCTTGATATGTATCATGAGACGGCTGTCTTAAACAGGGAAGTGAAGCATCTTTGAATTAAAGGTATTATCAAAGCCTACATCACAATAATGACATCTTTTGAAAAATTTCAGTAATATGCCTGTTAGATTGAAATTACTGAGAGGACATCTCCCTCTACTATGGTCCATTATGCATTAGTATTCAACGCTGGACGTACCCAGGAGGAATAATCAGTCCCCCGATGCAGCCTCTACTCTCTTTCTTCCAGGCCAGTCCCCCCCCCCCACCAAAGAAAAAACCTGTGTGTGGCCCACCTCGGCTTGTCGCTGAGAAATTTCTCTCTCTCTCTCTCGCTGTCTTTCTCTCGCTCTCTCTCTCAGAACCAGGGAGGGACTCCTCGCCACACCTCAAAATTGTAATCCCCAAGTGACTCAGCCCCCGCTGGGCAGCATGGAGAGCCCCTCTGCTTGTTCCATCCAGGGCGTTTGGCACCTCCGGCCGTGCTCATTAGACGGCTGATTATGATAGCGCGCTGCGGTGTCATGTTTTATGGGCTCTCTGACACCTGATATGGTCCGTGTTACAAATCCTGTTCATGCAAATGTGAGCCATTTGTGTTTGTGTGATATGGAGAGATGAAATGAAAGGATTAGTGTCTGGAATGTGATGGGGGGCGAAGGAGGGCACGTGGCCTCTGCAGTTATGATTATAAAGATAAGGACAAGCATCTTTCCTTTTTACCCGCCCCCCCCCCCTCACCCCCCCCCGCTTCCTCTGGTGGCACTTCATGCTGGGCCAGGAAAGATTAAATTAACATAGCCTTTCTGTCGTCAAGGAAAGCTGTAGGAATCAGAAAAGCACAGTCTAATCTTTGAGCAAATGCATTTTCTTTCAACCCCCCCCCCCCCCCCAACAGTAAACCATAGCCTAGAATAATTGGGGGGAGGACTCCTCCTTTGTAATCACATATCAGCCCCCTTAAAAAGCGCTGTAAATAATTAACAGATTAAGATTTCTGCATCCGCGTCCGATTTTATATGTTGACCTTTTTTTTAGGTACACACAACATATGATGGAGATGGTAAAAAGCCATGCTATCTGGTCTAATGAATACGTTTAGCAGTTTCTGGAATGTGATTTTCCCATTGAATTCTATATATCACAACCAGCTTGAACATTTTCAACGACTTATTTTATTTATTTATTTTTTGTTTTGTTTTAAAAATTAATCCATTTAAAGTATCTTTTCTGTTTACTGTGATTGCCAACGTTCATATTCACCTATCCCGCCAGTGAAAGTGTGTGTTCGCGTGTATAATTTTTCCTCATTCTGGTTTAGATGTCGTCTATTTGGTGGTCATCACTCCATTATTTTACCCCAAAAATTGTGAACCACTTTATATTGCACAGCAGATCATTTTTGTGTTGAGGTATTGCATCAGCAGTCGGCTTTTATATGTCAATGAGTCAGTCACCTCGGTTGAACAGTATTTGTTTTTCTTTTTTTTTTGTTAATCTGGGCCTGAGGAACACCTGTGCTAAGCAACAGCACACATTGTTTTGCTCTTACCTACCTTGTAAAGAATGAGAAACCAAATACACATCTGACGCTGAATCCTTCGTACTGAGGAGCCTTGTCAAACGCAGTCTGCTGGAACATGTGTTGGGGGAAACACACACACACACACACACACACACACACACACACACACACACACACACACACACACACACACACACACACACACACACACACACACACACACACACACACACACACACACACACACACACACACACACACGCACACACACTAGTATCTAGATCAGTGGTTCCCAACCTTTTTCTTAAGGGACCCATATTTTTACCATTGTAAATTTTGGTGACCCCCCCCCCCCCCCATGAAAAAATAAAATAAGGAACATCTCATAACTTCTTTACATTAAATACATTTATTATATATTTCAGTAATTTCATATAACACGCATGAAAACAATGAGGATGATAACCTGTCTATACTTCTTCAGAACTTAGGCCTATTTTTTAAAAACACAATTTTTCTTTTATTAGGCCTATATTTTCAATTATTACCTGCTTGACTAAAAAAACAGCAACAGCATGAAACAATGAGGATAACCTGTCTATACTTCTTCAGAACCTAGGCCTAATTTTAAAAAACACAATTTCCTTTAATTAGGCCCTATGTTTTCAATTATTACCTGCTTGAATAAAAAAACAGCAACAGCATGGAGCAATGAGGAAAAACATGTGTAAAATGACCACATAAACTTCAGAACTTGTACTAGGAACACATTTTTCGTTGTATTATGATCATCTTTTCATTTCACTTTCATACATACCAGGCAGCCTAGCTTTTAATGAGAGCTCTGACACTGTATTTCTTGAATGTAAATGTAAATGGACTGCATTTATATAGCGCTTTTCTAACCATTTGGCCACTCAAAGCGCTTTACAATATTGCCTCACATTCACCATTCACGCACACATTCACACACCGACGGCGGAGTCAACCATGCAAGGCAACAGCCAGCTCGTCGGGAGCAGTTAGGGTTAGGTGCCTTGCTCAAGGATACCTCGACACTCAGCGAGGAGGAGCCGGGGATCGAACCAACAACCTTCAGGTTGCCAGCCAACCCCCTCTACCTCCTGAGCTACTGCCACCCTTGAGCCAGTGATGGGATGTCTGGTGTGACTTTGGTAACAGCCAAACGAAAGTCACTGTGCACATCAAGTCTGTTGCGTGCCTTTGTTTTTATGGTGACCAGAGCGCTGAAAGCAGTCTCTGACAGGTATGTTGTGGCAAATGGCAAGATGACTCTGGTGGTTGCATGATGAGCAAGCCTAGGAGCGACTCCTGGCCCTTTCACAAGCCAAAACCGCTTGTATCCAAGCTCATCATAGAATCGCTTGCAGAGAGAGTTGGACTTTATATCCATGAGCTCATCCTCAGCCTGGAGGTGCTCCACATCTTCTTCTTTAGCGAGAAATGGTGTCCCATCACCCATGCGTTCTTTTGAGACATGTTCATTAATAATCCGAAAAACGCGAGTGCATATCCTCTTGAAGCTGCTCCATGTGGCGGGTGAATTGTCTGGCCAAAGCATCAGATAACTTCCCCCCTGACTGTTGTTGTAGCAAGGGAAACTGTTGCAGGTCCCCCTTTCCCAGTTTATTCTTCCTTGTACTCCACTTTACGCACAAACGCATCCACTGCCCTCTTTGCACTCCATTTACGTTGGCATCCGCGCCCTGCATGGCGGTTTGTTTGCCTCGTTGTACAGACTGAATATCTCCGCAAGATTATGAAGTCTTTAATGAAAGAAACTCGTCGGTCATTTTCGTCGGATAGTTTCTGGTTATGAAACGGCTAAGAATTCACTTTATTTGGTTTTTTAAGTTCCATGAAACGCACACCAACACTCTGCCGCGGGAAAAGCCAGCGCACTTCGGTGTGGAGGAGAAAGTGTTCTGGTGGGTCTCATCCTCACACAGCTGTGCAAAGATCCTTTTGTTGACCGGGCGAGCTTTAATAAAGTTGACTATTTTGACCACAGTCTTTAAGGTTACGTCCAGGTCTTCACAGAGGTGTTTTGGCAGCCAGTGCGTGTCTGTGTATTCTATGCAGTGAAAACACTAAACAGTGCGGAGCCTTCTCCTTCAAACGGCTGTTGAAGCCCTTATTTTTCCCCATCATTGCGGCGGCTCCATCTGTGCAGCATGCAACTATATTTTCATAGGGAATATTGTGCCTTGTGAAGTACGTGTCGACTACACCGAAAATATCCTCTCCTCTTGTGGTGGCTGTGAGATTAACAGACATAAGAATGTCTTGTTTAAGCTCAGTTTCCTCAATGTACTGTACATACACAATGAGAATTGCTTCCTCTGCCACAGTGGTAGTTTCATCCAGCTTGGATTGAAAACGGGCGTGTGTCCTGATTTTTTCAACGAGTGTCTTCTCAACGTTCCCTGCCATTCTGTCGATCCTGTCTTTCACTGTGTTGTTGGATAGTGGTACAGTCTTAAATTTGTTAGCCACCTGCGGTCCACACAGTATCTCAGCCATTTTTAATGCACGCAGGTTTAATCAGTGTTTCGCCGGATGTTGTGTGGCTTTTTTGGCTTGGGCAATTAGGAGAGAGCACTCTAAGGGATGCAACCGTTGGCCTGCCTCTGGTCGCTTCCTGCCCTGAAGAAAACTCTCCTTTTATGTTTTGAGGCCTGCTAAGTGACAACACAAGCTCTCTTTTTCGGATGAAAAAACTCTTTGGGTTTACCCACCGTCTCGGGATGTGTTATAGTTGTCTGGTGTCGCCTCAGCTTGCAGGGCTTCAAACTTTCATTTGCCAGTTTCTCGTGGCAAAATATACATTCAGCTCTAATTTTATCCATTGCTTCTATGAAGCCAAACTCAATATAACCTTCTTGGAAGCCCCTCTTTTTCTTTTTGACATTTTCCGCAGTCTCCTCTACCTGACGCTTCGCCATCTCTGCCTGAGCTCTGTTTACGTTGCTAGGCAATGGGCTGCTGCACGAGGAGGCGTTCACGTCACACGTGACACGTGATATCGGCCTAATAAACTTATTTTGTTTTACCTATTTTAAATACACGAATAAATGTTTTAATGTGTGGCCCTTGAATTTTAGTTGATTTTTGTCACATATATATGAATTAAAACACTTACTCATTTTATTTAACATTTTAATTACATTAAAATTATTTAAACCCCTTAAAATCAAGAGGGGCTTCGCGACCCCCCCTGGATCTTTGGCGCCCCCCTCGGGGGGTCGGGCCCCCCCGGTTGGGAACCACTGATCTAGATCACACACTAGTTTACACACACACACACACACACACACACACACACACACACACACACACACACACAAGAGCACATGCAAACACACACATAATAGATCACACACGCTCACACACACACAAACACACACACAAGATTCAACACACATAATCACGCAAACCCCCACACACTAAATGCATGCATGTACACACACACGCATGCACACAAACAAATATAAATATAATAATATATACATATAAACCCACGAGATCACCTAGATCATATACACTTAGACACATAAAATGTCTCACACACACACACGCACCACACACACACACACAACACACACAACACACACACACACACACCACACACACACACACACACACACACACACACACACACACACACACACACACACACACACACACACACACATACACACGCACACAGACACCAACACCCACCTGTTCCCAAACACACTAGAACACACACCCACAAACACTAGATTTCTCTGTGACCCACACATTTTCAGCTTATATCCATCATATGTTTGACTCTTCATGAGTATGGAAGAAAACATTTATCAACAACAACAATTATCAACATTTATTAATCAAGATTTGTGACTTTTGCCAAGAACATCATTCATCATATTTTAGATAAAATAGGGCTGGTTTACAATATATAAGTTAAAACACAAATACGGTGAAGGGTTTAATTTTCTATCAAGACAGGAGTACAAACTCAATTGTTTTCAACCTAGACCCTGTTTTCAAGGCATTCTTTCAATTGTAAACAATGATTCACCACCTTTTCTCTAAATATAAACGTTACTGCTTTTCAAAACTGCCCAAGATTATTATAAAGCTATTGATTAGTTGTCATGTTCAGGTTGCTCTTTTATTGATTGTTCCCAGAATGTGAAAGTAGCCAGCAACCTGAATGTAAAGATCTGGATTTATTGGCACTGAATCTCTAAATTTTATCAAAAGCCCATTCCACTGTGACATTTTTTTTTGCCCATAAATCAGCGAGCAGGGGGAGGGGGATATCTACCACCAGACAGTAGTGGGAGATAGATGAGCCGCAGGGACTAGTAGGTCAGTAGAGACTTTTCACTGGTCAATCCTAACACTGCCGCATGTTAACTTATTTCCCTTATCAATTGGTACTTTACTGAGCAGGCTTTTACCGGTAATTTGTTTCACACAACTAGAAGTCAATAAATATGGAGAAAAATATCTGATGCTATTTAGACTTTGCACAAAAGATAATGTATTTATTGTTAAATAATTATATAAAATCCGCAAACATAAGATAATGTAAGTATAGGAGATGGATGTAGTTATTATAAATTAATATCAGTGAGATGTATTCCTGTTCATTTCTGCACTGGAAAAACGTACTTACTGAAACGTTACTGGCCTTCAAATCCAGTGGAACATAAGATAGGCTATAGGACATTGGACATCATGACGTCACACTACAATGACCGCCTTCATTTTGGAAGCCTAGCAAGCATTTGTGTAATTGTATGTTTTTGTATTTTTTGAGTAATTGTTTAGAAATGAGCGGAATTATCTTTCATTGTGAGAAGACATTGTTGTGATAGAAACTGACACATATTTTCTTATTGTTTATACTTTGTGGGCTCCCTCTACAGGGCCAGTTATCCTTAAAGGAAAGGACCTTTGGACTTGAGAAGTGTCGTGTTTACAACAATATTCTTTTTAATACTTTTTAATATTTGGTTGAATCAGCTATTGAATCAGACTCGCCAGCAAATTAAGATGTTTTTATTTGCAACTCATCTGGACATCGTCAGTTTTATCACAAACCATCAAGCGTCTAATGTGATTACCCAGTGAGCTCAAGGGTGATCTTGTCGAACCCTAACACTAAGCCTAACCATGGGAAACACAAATCAAAACTCATCATGTGGATGCAATGAATGAGTATAAATAAGGGAAAATGTACATGAAAATCTCTGGAATGGAAACTAAAAGAAGCTTCACCCCCACAAGGAACCAGTGCAAAGGGGCACTGCAGACATACTCACTGTGCGTCCAAAGGAAGGACCTAATTTCAGCCATTCACTGCATCACCTAGCTCAAGGAGAGGTCGATGCGCCACACGACACAGTTCAAACACAAGCAATAATCCCTATGCAAGCCCAATCACACGTAGAAAACCAGGTGCTTCAACCCAATTGAACCCCACGCAAGAGGCAGCTTTGTCCAACATCTTGAAGAGCCAAACTAACATTACTGCCACTCTTGTCAAGAAACAACAACTGTCCGCTCTGCCTCCAGGAACATTAAGGTCTTTGAAGGTGATCCACCATTTGCAACAAGTTCTAAATCGCAAACGGATACATAGAAAAGGCCCTGTATTTGGCAACATTTAAGATCAATCTGTCAATTATTGCAACACTAGGTCTAAGGAGAAGGAGAACATTGATGCCAATTCAAGGTCACCACAGCCTCAAGATAGCAGCTTTCTCATCTTAACTCACACATGAGCCAATGCGTCTGTTCTGTTCAAATGGAAACATAATGGACATGTGTCCACAACTCAAAAGAATAATGCACAAGACAATGCACAAGACAAGAACAGCTTCCTAAAGGAACATGGAAACGTTTTGCGTGCCTCGGGGCACATGAGCAAAGACTATAGTGTGCATTCAAACACACCCAACTGTGATAAATATATATTACATTCATACCTATATATTCATACCTATATGCTACCTATATTCATATAGGTAGCATGGAAAAGGAAAAAGGAATAACATTAGGACCTATGGATGGACAATGGATCAATAACAGGCAGTCATATTGTCTCAGGTGTGGAGGTGAGCGAGCTACATGGCAACAAATTCATTGCCCTCCCCGATGCTTACACCGAGAAGACTATGTAACAAAAAAAACCATCCCAAACCCAAATGATCTTTCCATACCTCAAAGGATCAAAAAGTAATGTCACCATGGCAGATCATCAACAGCCAAGAAGAGGGTAAATAAAAGAGCAATAGGGTTCAGACACAGTTATTACCTTGCTAGGATGGGTGTTTATGGGTCCATTAAGAGGGGGAAAAGAATAAGGTGACAGTAATCACTTAATCTCTGACAATAGGATTTCATTGGTTAACCTACATGAGATATTGGTCTCATATTACAATAGTGAACTGAATGAAAAATCATATGAAGACGATGAATAAATGTCTAGAAACCAACAGTTCATGAAGATTGAAGATGAAGACTCGACTCCAAGATTGTGGATGGACACTACAGTCTCAGGTTACCTTTCAGGAGAGATGATGTCTCACTGCCTGATAATCGTCATGTTGCACAGCAATGTCTTTCCAACCAAAATATAAAGTTAAAAAGGAAAGAGGCATTTGATGAAGAATACAAGGAATTTCTCCCTGATGTCTTTGACAAGGGATACCCTGAGGCAGTGCCAAAGGGGCAGCTGAGGCGTGAAGCCTGGTACATACCTCGGCATGGGGTGTACCCCCTCAAGATAGGAAAACTCAAGAAGTGAGTCGCTGTCACAACCAAAATTTGTACGGCGGGGGCGAAATTGTTACCGCCTATGTAATTGCGTCTAAACATTACGTCATCGTTCGACGCGATTGTCCGTTGTCAGGCAGGTTTCAAAAAACATTTGCGCTCATCAAGACGAAATAACACAGATAATACAGATATTACTTGTTTTTACTTTATATTTGTATTGTATTTAATTGTTTCATCGAATTTAGCTAGTAAACTGAATGTTTAAAGTGTATCGTAGTTTATATTTGTATTGTGTTTAATTGTTTAATCAAATTTAGCTGGTAAACTGAGTGTTTAAAGTGTATCGTAGTCTAGCTAGCTTGTGTTAATTTAATTTAGATAATAGACGTCATCGTCCTTTGCCAGGCAACGTTTCTGCCAGCAGCCAATCAGAATTATGGCTGACACTAAAGCAATGTTTCGCCAAGTGAAAGTTTCTGAAGAGGATGTGGATTTTCTGAGATTCCTGTGGTGGCCTGGGGGAGATGTAAGTCTTACACCTGTATAATACTGAATGACACAGTGTGCGAAATACCTGTCAATATTCGGGGGGGGGGGGTGTCCCCATCCCCCGATAGTTGCACAATACCAATCTAAATTTTCTCAATATGCAGTGGGCCTATACAATTACAATATTTCATGGATGCAAGCAATCAGTCTATAGCCTACATGAAAAAACATGACCCACACGCATACAACAATTTTTGATAATCTGATATGCTATAGTAGCTGTAACGGGCTGTAAAGAGTGGGCGGAGACAGAGTTTGCGTTCTGCGCTGGTTCGCTTTATTCAGCACAAAAGCGAACAACCAGACAATCCAAATAATAGAAAAAGCACTTTAACAAAAAGGGTCCAACACTCGTTCGCCGGCTCTCTCTGCCGGTTTGCTGCGGTTTCTCGCCCTTTCTGGAGTCTCTCACGCTCTCTCTGGTTCGTTTCTCCCTACTGAAAGGCAAAGCAGACACATAAATACACTCTTCCTGATTGGGTCTGATTGCGGACACCTGTTCGCAACCAGACCCAATCGCCCTCAGCAGACCCGGTTGCTCCCTACTCCCCTACGGCAGACGCCGGCCCCCTCCACCAGATAGCCTATTCCGTAAAGCAACCTTTAGCCAATGCCAGCCTCCTATGTCAGTATACTGACAAAGGAGGCTGCATTGGCTAAAGTTTATTGGATGCACGTTATTTTATAACAAGGAGAGGAAAAGATGTGTATTAAAATGAAAACACAACAATTATTTTATTGGCACCAATATGGCGCACTTAAAAGAGCAATCAATATCTAAATGCTAGACGGGGTATTCCATCAAAGTCGCTACGAAGGCCTTTTAGTTGATTAGCCCAGGTTAGAACTAACACCAACTTCCATTGAGAGGCTAAAGCCTCAAAAAAAAAAAAAAAAAAAAAAAAAGCATCAATGTAGTTCAGCCATGCCTTGCTCAGGCAAATTCAAGCCAGGCTTATGTCATTTTGGATTACGCATGCTCATGAGATATGTAACCAGCCCGGAACCGTGAATGTCGAATGATGGATCAAATGTCTGAAAAGGACCGAGCGGGATCTTTTCCAGAGGCGGACAGAAGCTGCTTGTGGAGGTCTATGAGGAGTACAAGCATATAATAAATCAAAAAGGGAACACCGTAACCATTAATAAAAACAGGGAGGCCGCCTGGTAAAAAAATCTCAGATCTCCTGAATGAATGAGTAGTATTAAGCGTAACATATTTACATGTAATATTGTCCGAAGATTTTTATTCAGGGAGATATTCTCGAGGTAACAGGATTGCTGGAGAAATCAAACAACTTTTCAAGCCTTTTATTTTCCATTTCTTTTAATAATTTAAATTGACTAACAATAGTATTTAACTCAACAGAGGTGGTCTCGGCTGCGCGCTGAGACTCACCTGAATGGAATTTATGTGGCTGACAATTTCCCATGCAGCAGTGTCTTCATTTCACCATCAGTTACATAAATATTAACATTAACTTTACCATGGGTTTTTGCAAGTTATATTTTGGTTCTGGGGATATTGTAAGACATATTTATTATATATAAGTCAATTGTTGGCCCTAATTTCGCTGATGTAAAGGAAATTACAAAAGGAGACAACGCCAAAAATTAGGACGTAGTCAGGACGCAAAGTCGTTTTGCCGAACCACAGTGCAAATGCTCAACCCGGTCTCACGAAAATTCGTGACACTGTCACATTATTTAATCTATTTTTCGTGATCAGGGACACGTATTTTCAAAATTTTCGTGTCAAGAAGCACAATTTCCAAGCTCATGTATCTCAATTGGAAGTATTTGTCGTGTCACTAAGCACGACTTCCAAACTAAGGTTCTGTCCGGCAGCGTTATCCCTAATGTCCCTGAAGGAGCACCGTACAGAACATTGATTGTTACAGTGGCGTTTCTACATTAGGGGCAGGTGGGGCAGTGCCCCACCAGACCCACGAGATGGCACTGTTGAGCAGAAGGCTCAATCCATTCCTACTTCGGTGCAAACCTATAATATATTTTTTCTATGCAAAGTAGCGTACATATTGTGGTGAATTAAACTTGACTCACAAGCATTATTGCCTTGTTTTGGAGTAATTTGATTTGTGTGTTCTACTCCCTGTGTGCTTGCTTGAATGAACGTTATGTCTATATTTCCGTTTCCTGTTTCCGGAGGGGCAAAGACCCACGCTGCCCCACCGTTACCATAGAAACACCAATGAGCGCGAACCACACCGGCCAAAGTTAACATTGAGGCTAGGGGCAATTTCAAATTTGCCCCTAGACGTTAACTGCGTAATCTACGTATTCTACGTAATGTAGACTGGGATAATGCGAAACCCGCGAGAACTCTACCCCGAGACTAAGCAAAAAAAACATACAGTGAGAGTGAGATCAGGAGTTACAGGAGACTTTCAGAAGAGTTCGCTATCGGTAGATTTTACACAATTTTGAAAGAGTTTTTTAATTAATGAATAACAATGAATAACGTAGATTATTTGCTGAGGGTGCAATTCAGCACATTGCCGCAGGAAGAAAAATTAGAAATAAAACGTTTGGGACCACACAGACCAGACGACTTCATTCTGAACCAGCCTGGTGAGAAAACGAACCGAAATTTCAAGATGGAGTGGTTTAAAAGAAAGACATGGCTAACTGCGTGTTAAGAGGGCGAGCGTAGGGACCCAAGTACGGAGACAGGGTCAAGGAACGGGGTTTAATGGCACGCAGGCGGAATAGTCAGACAGGCGGGAATCAGGAACCAGCAGGAGAGTCAGTGGGCAGGGGGCGGAGAGCAGGCAGGATAGTCAGACAGGTGGGGATCAGGAACCGGCAGGAGAGTCAGACAGGCAGGGGTCGGAGAGCAGGCAGGATAGTCAGACAGGCGGGGATCAGGAACCGGCAGGAGAGTCAGACAGGCGGGGGTCGGAGAGCAGGCAGGATAGTCAGACAAGCGGTGATCAGGAACCGGCAGGAGAGTCAGACAGGCGGGGGTCGGATAACGAGCAGGCAGGCAGGCAGACAAGGGCTCGGCAGCAGGCGGGTAGTCAGGCAGGCAGGGGTTCGGTGGCAGGAGGATAACTAGGAGGGAGAGAGAACGTTACCAAGGGGAACAGGCTAGGAGACAGAGTTTCAATAACGCTAGTGGGATCGATACTACCTAGACAAGGGTAAAGACGAACTGGCGCCGGCTGGTCGGAGAACCCAGGCTGAAGTAGGGAAGGGATGATTTCCAAACTGCCGACAGGTGTGCGAGGGAAAGGAACGCCGGCGTCATTGGCCACTAGATGGCAGTAGTGGACCGCGTAGCAGGGCGCTGCGTGACAGTACCCCCCCCTCTACGGACGCCTCTCGGCGGACGCCCAACATCAGGCGGATGGTCCCGGTGGAAGTCCCGGATGAGCGAGGCGTCCAGGATATTCCTTCGGGGAACCCAGGAGCGCTCCTCCGGACCGTACCCCTCCCAGTCGACGAGATACTGCTGACCCCGGCCGCGGCGTCGAACGTCCAACAGGCGCCGGACCGTCCACGCCGGGTGGTCGTCGATGACCCTGGGAGGGGGGGGGGGGAAGGGGCGGGAGGGGACAACGGTTTAGTGGAGACGGGCTTGACCTGGGAAACGTGGAAGGTTGGGTGAATACGGAGGGACGGAGGGAGTCGGAGACGAACGGCACAGGGGTTGACAATACTCTCGATCTCGAAGGGACCAATGAACCGGGGAGAGATCTTGGGAGCGATCCCCTTCACGGGAGGTCCTTAGGCCGAAGCCACACCTTTCTGCCCGGGGGGCTGTACTGAGGAGCAGGCAGGCGGCGCCTATTGGCCTGTAGCTGGGAGCGAGCGGATGCGCGGAGCAACGCCGCGCGTGTGCGCTTCCACGTACGCCGGCACCTGCGCATGTGAGCCTGGACCGACGGGACAGAGATCTCCTCCTCCAACTCCGGGAACAGGGGCGGTTGATAACCAGCGAGGCCATGAACGGGGGATACGCCGGAGGAGCGTTGACCAGCTGTTATGCGCATACTCGACCCAGGTGAGCTGAGAGCTCCAGGAAGAGGGCGCGGCGTGACAGACACAGTGGAGCGCCGCCTCCATCTCCTGGTTGGCCCGCTCCGATTGTCCGTTGGACTGGGGGTGGAACCCGGAGGAAAGGCTGGGCGTGGCCCCAAGAACCGCGCAGAAAGCGCGCCACACCTGAGAGGTGAACTGGGGACCCCTGTCTGAAACGATGTCCGCCGGGATGCCGTGAAGGCGGAACACGTGACGGACCAGGAGGTCCGCGTTCTCCCTCGAGGAGAGGGAAGCTTGGAGAGCGCGATGAAGTGTGCGCCTTGGAGACCGGTCAATCATGGTGCAGGATGGTTGGTAGCGTTCATTCGTGGTGAGGATGGGGTGCTTACCTCGGACGGGGGCAGACCGTGACGAAATCCAGGGCGAACGTGGACCAAGGTCGGCTCGGAATGGGTAAGGGGCCGAAGCAGACCGGAACGGGGGCGTGTTGAGGTCTTGTTCCGCGTGCAGGTCGCGCATGCCGCGATGAACGCGCGGACGTCCGCGTCCATGGATGACCACCAGAACCGCCGGCGAATGAAGTCCAGTGTACGGGTGATTCCTGGGTGGCAGGTGAGCTTGGAGGTATGAGCCCAGAGTAGTACCCTGGACCGAACAGCGTCTGGACAAACAGGCGATTCGGAGGACCAGAACCAGGGTCTGGCCTGCTGCCTCTGCGCCGGCGCACCGCGGACTCAATCTCCCAGGTGAGTGTGCGCGATCAGACAGTCGGGGGGCATGCAGGATGCCTTCCGGGATCGGAGCAGGGGTTCCTCCGGGGGAGTACAGGCCGAGACAGGGCATCCGGCTTGGCCGTTCTGGGAACCGGGACGGTAGGTGAGGGCAAAATTTAATCACCCAAAGAAATAAGCCCACCTGGCCTGTCGGGAATTTGTCTCTCTTAGCCGGACTGAATATAAGCCAGGTTTACGGTGGTCGGTCAGACAATAAACGGATGGTCAAGCTCCCTCCAGCCAATGGCCGCCATCCTCCAACGCGAGTTTTGACGGCCAAAAGCTTGCGGTTTACCAAACGTCGTAGTTCCTCTCTGGCCGGGGACAGCCGGCGGGAGAAGAAGGCGCAAGGGATGGAGCTTTGTGGTCGGAGGTGGAAGCGCTGGGGAGAGGACCGCCGGCCCACCCCGGAGTCAGAAGCGTCGGGCCTCCACCACCAAACTGGAGAGCGGGATCGGGTTGGAGGTAAGAATAGGCGCAGAGACAAAACGGTGCTTGAGGTCCCGGAACGCGGTCTCAGCCTCCGGGGTCCATGAAAAGCGGCTCTTGGTAGAGGTCAAGGCTGTGAGGGGTGCCGCGACTTGACTGTAGCCCCGAATGAACCGCCGGCAAAAATTGGCGAATCCCAAGAACTGCTGTAGTCTCTTGCGGGTCGAGGGAGTGGGCAACTCAGTAACTGCAGAGCCCCGCTCCCACACGGCCGTCGCCCAG